>ML798340.1:64412-74501 GCA_009831015.1 Picea engelmannii | reverse complement strand
GGGGGGGGGGGGGGTCCGAAAAAACTTATCAACTGCAGATCTCAGCGCCAACACCTCAGCCATTCATCTGTGTGCTATCTTTACTCTATGAGAGCAAACTCATTTTTGCTTTGAAAACTTAGGATAAGCGCTTTAAGTGGGTTTGTCCAAGCTTTCCCTGTTTTTATCACCATGGGGTTAGACATTCAACTTTAAAACATCAAAGATAGGGTTCAACATCGATCATCATGCCTATTTTATTGAGATAAAGCAAACCACCCTATGCTCTAACCTAATTACCTATGACATTTAGACCAGATTAAACTGTTGGGCTAAGAAATTACTCTATCCTGGGGTTATTTGACCAAGATTAGGCAGGTTGGTCAAATTTATTCACTAGCTAACCTAATTTGCTTGGCTAAGATTAAACAATTTATCCAAGCTTATTCACTACTCCTATCGACATCAATTTAAAAGGACTTGGCCATGCTTAAACTGTATGGACCAAGTCATTGTTATTGGATGGGGATCTATTTAAATTTCTTTTATGCCCTCTTTTATTATTTTTCTTTCTTTTCTTTTCTTTTTTCTCAAATTATTTGCAGAATGAAATCATTTGGCAACCAGAACAATAAAAGGATAAAATTTCCAGTCACCAGTTGATCCTATAAATTATAGGGTTATAACAGTGGCTCCACCTGGGGATGGTACTCTCCTTGTGAAGTGCCAAGGATCCTGTTTTTTGATGTTCTAAAAAAATTTCTCCACAGTTGCCTTTGTTGTTTGATTTGTTTTATTTTTGAAAGTTTGATGACAATGTTCAGTGGCTTAGGGCCTTCTTTGTGGGCTTCAACCATCTGATCAAAATTATTCACTCAAAAACTTGTAAGCGCAATAAAATGATGTGTACAATGGAAATCTGTGACTCAATGGCCCTTACTGAGGAGGTGAGTAGTGCTTCATCATTCTACCGTTCATAGGTCCTCCTGGCAGATTGGTCCCATTTCTTTTGATGAGCAGGAAAGCATTATTTCCTCTGAATGCATGAATTATGTAAGGTCCCTTCCATAGACTGTCGAATTTTCCATGCTTCCCCTTATCTTCATTTAGGGCATCCCATCTTAGAACTAGGTCACCTAGCTCAAAGTTATCTTCTTTAGTTCTTTTATCAAAGATCTTTTTATGCTCTCCTGGACAACTTGAGTTTTGTTGTATACTTATTCTCTAGACTGCTGCAAGTGGATCATCTGATTTATCCTTATTTGGGAGTCATTCGGCTCGGCTTGCATCTCTTGCAGTAGTTTCATGACAGGAACCCCTAAGGAGGTAGGAAAAATTGCTTCAGTGCCATAGAACAATTGATATGCAGATATACCAATTGACCTCTTGGTGGTCAGTCTGTCGACCCACAGTGTGAAAACCAACTTGTTATGCCATGACTTTTTGTTTTCTTGCAATGTCTTCTTAATAATGTTCACCAGGGTTTTATTGGATGACTCCGCCAGCCCATTTCCCGAAGGGTAATAAGCTATGGAATGTCCCAAACCGATATGATACTGGTTGCAAAAATTTATGAGCGTCTTGGATCAGAAAGAAACTGCATTGTCAGTTATAATTTTTCTTGGACACCCAAAACGAGACAAGATATTATTTTCTAAAAAAATTAATAATGATAGAATCAGTAGCTTGCCTACTTGGTACATCTTCGATCCATTTTGTGAAATAGTCCATAGCAATAAGAATCCACTTGTGCTGGCCCGAAGAGGGAGGATGTATTTCTCCGATAAAGTCTAATCCCCATTGCTAGAAAGGAGCTTCAACATATATTGGTTTCAGGGGCAAAAGAAGGAGCTTCTTTTTTCCCTCGAACACCTGACATTTGTGGCACGAAGTCACTTTCTGATGCACATCAACAAATAGTGTAGGCCAATAGAACCCATCTCTAAGAATTTTATTAGCTGTGGTTTTCTAGCTCAGGTGACCACCACAGTCTCTTGCATGAAAATCCTGCAATACTTTGTCATCTTCATCATTTAACAAACAATTCAACAAAATACCTCCAAGATCCTTCCAATAAAGATTGCCTTCTAGAATGAAAAATTTTAATGCTTTCAATTTCAAAAACCTAGCTTTAGTTTTGGTCAGACCAGGGGGAGCTTGTAAGTTATGGAAAACAAATATCAGGTCTGCGTACCATTGAGAGTTCAAAAATACCTCTTTCACGCTTGGAGTCGCCTGCTCTCCCTGTTCATCTACTGCAGCTAAGAAATTAATATCAAGAGAATGGAAACTGGATTCCGCCATTAACTTTTCTAGACCTTGACCTTTAATCAGTTTAGTAGGATTAATATCTATGTCATACTCCAGAATGATAGAAATCCATTTTCCTCTTCTGCCATCTGGATTGTCCTGGGTTAAAATATCCTTCAGTACTGCGTTCAAAATGTATGCGATGGTGTGGGAATGGAGAATATATACTCTAAAATCCTTTATGGCTTTTACTAGGGAAAAATCTTGTTTCCCCATTATTTTATAATTCAAAGTAGCATCTCTTAAAGATTTACTGAAAAAGGCTATGGGCTGTTCATACCCTTCGCTGTTTTTCTGTAGTAATACTACTGCAATGGAATGTTCAGAAGTGAAAGAAAAAAGGTAAAAATCCTTGGTGAAGTCAGGACTGATCAAGATTGGAGCTTGTGTGAGTGCATGTTTAACTTGTTCAAAAGACTGCTTGGATTCAGTGTCCCATTTTATTTTTGTGTCTTTTTTTTAACATGTTGGTGATGTTCCTGAGAAGCTCAGCCAGGTTAGGTATGAATCTTCTCAGAAAGTTTATTTTTCCTATGAAAGATTGTAACTCTTTGATATTCCTTGGGTGTTTCGGTTTCTGAATGGCTTCTATTCTGCTGGGATCTATCTTAATTGCGTCCTTAGAGATTATGTTCCCCAACAATTTACCTTCCTCTAATCCGAAAAGGCTTTTCTTAGGATTTAGAGAAATCCCAAATTTCCTGCATTTCTCAAACACTCGTCTGAGATGTCGTAAGTGCTCTTCATTGGAATGGGAATAAACAATTACGTCGTCTAGATAAATGACAATAAACTTGCCAAGTTCTTCCACAAAAGTGATGTCCATCGCTCTTTGGAAAGTGGCCCCAACGTTCATCAATCCGAAAGGAATTTTCACGTACATGAAGGTACCCTAAGGTGTTGTGAAGGCTGTTTTCTCTTGGTCATTTGGATGAACGAGAACCTGGTTATAGCCTGAGAAACCATCCAGTAAGGAGATTCAGTTGGATCCAACTACTTTTTGTAATATGTGGTCCATTTTTGGCAGTGGGTAGTTGTCCTTTAGGGAAACCTTGTTCAGGTTTCAGAAATAATGCAAAGCCTGATTTCCCCAGTTTTCTTTCGGGTCGAGACAAGATTTGAAACCCATTTGGAAAATCGTAAAGGAACTATGATTTTAGCATCATACATCTTTTTGATTTCTTTTTCTATTAGGGGAAGTAACTTGGGATTGATTCTCCTAAGTTTCTGTCTGAAAGGTTTTTGATCTTCTTTTATCGGGATCCTATGTTGAATGATGCTTGTGTCATAAGATTTTAAGTCTTCATAACCCCAAGAGAGCACGTCCACATACTCCTTGAAAAGTTCAATGTATTTGAGTTTCTGCTCAGGGGGTAAAGATTTGGAAAGTTTTACCATCTTGGGTTTCTCTTCCGTCCCTATGTTACAATCTTCAACCTCTTTACCACTGGCTTCAATTTTAGGTTTTTTAGCTACATCATTAAAATCAAATAAGTCTTCTAACGGAACTAAACCCCTAGGTAAAACATTACTCTTTAAATGAAAAACATCAGAATCTATCTTATCTTCACCTGATTCTTCTGAATCTATTTTATTTACACTATTATTTCCAAAAACAGATTTATTTACATTTTCATCATCGTTTTCTAAGTCTATGTTTGTACATTCGAAATCATTTTTGCATTGTAGAAAATATTCAATTTATTCATCGTTCCCAAATACTTGCCAGTATATGATGTTGTCCGGGACAGTCGGTCTGCACTTCACCTCCACCGTGTATGGACGAGTGGAACGAAAAGGTATCTTGCACGTAGCTACTAACGTTGCTAAACCATCTTCTAAAATGTTCCGTCCCCTGGGCATCACCTGCAAATAAACTTCAGTGAAACATTGAAGGGCATCCAAAACAACGTTTCTATAAGATCTAAGCTTGGGATGTTTTTCTACATACTCACCTTTAATTTGTTTGATAATTAATTCAGAATCACCTCTAACCATGATTTGTTTGGCACCAACCTTCTTTAGTAGTTTCGGGCCGAGCATCAAAGCTTCGTACTTGGCTATGTTGTTAGTGCATTGAAAATTCAGTTTGTAAGAATGGTTTTTCGAATACCTGGATTTGTGATTGTGCAACCAAACTCCTGCTCCAACTCCTTCTTTGCTTACAACGCTATCAAAGTCCATTCTCTAGAAATCTGCTGGAAATTCTTCACTTATCACGAGTTTCTTCCCTTTCGCCTCAGTGATTTCTTGGCCTTCGTTCGGGTCAAATGTATCTTCTTCCAGCTGAGTGATTTGTTCTCCCATATCGTCATCATTATACAGGATGAAGGAATCTAGATCAAAGTGAGCATAGTACAGGGGATAATTATGGGGCGCTTTTCCTAGCTGCTGATCATATATTTCATCAGCGTCTCTCTGTACAGTCTTCTCTATTGTCCGAATACTGGGATGGTGGCATATGACATATCCAACTGCAACGTTCCTTTCAACTTGGCTCCCCAAGACCTGGACAACAACATACCATATTTCGAGGGAATGTCCACGACCACACATCCATAACCATGATTTTTGCTGGAATCTGAACTAGGGTGATACATAAGTCCTTGATCAACTTGATACATATGACTTTGCTAGAGTCAAAAGAGTGTAAATCCTTGTAAGGTCTGGTGACCTCGAGTCCCAGTTTTTCCATCACTTCTTTAGGCATCAGGTTATGGGAAGCACCCAAATTTAACATAACATTATGCATAATCAGGTCATGTATATTAAGGCTGATGTAAAAAGGGGCGACAGCACCAGTGTCAGTCTGACCATCAACTTCAGGGCCAAATAGGAGTTCAAGTTGATCATCGGTAATATTTACCGTGTCTAAATGATTCGCCGATCCAACAGTTATGGACTTTGTGCCTATATCAGGCTCAATTCTTAGCGCTTTGATCACCTACGATTGGTAAGCGTTCTTACTCATCAACTCAGAAAGGGGAATGGGAATTTTCAATTTGGCTAATTCCCCTTCGAGGCTGAAAGGAGTAGGTGCTCTGCTTTGGCTCAACAATTCTGATCTGTCCACCATAGTTTTTTGAGCAGAAGTATTTGGTCGACTGGTTGATGAAACCTCAGTCTACGTTGATCTTTGTAAAATGGTAGGGTTTCTTTTTGCTGGGGTTTCAACATTACCTTTCTTGGGGATCTTCTTGGTAGAAGGCTCAAGAGATTTCTTGGTTTCGACTATTTTTTTCGTTTTGATTACCTTTTTTGGGGAATTTTCATCTATCTTTTTACTTCGCAGATTGTACTTCCTGTGTACCTCCATAATGGCATTTTCAAATGCCTACTGTTCGGTTTATTCGGCTTCCTCACTCAACTCTATTTGAGAAATAAGAAAAAGTTCTTGCTCTTCCTGAGTAAGGAAAATGGCTTCGTTATCGTGAATGCCCATGAGGTTTATGTGTGTGTCCTCTAATTCTTCAATTACCTCTTCACCTTCATCAGCATAATTTTCCTGTAGGGGTGGTATAATTTGTTGATCAGGACCCCTATGTTCTCTTTGATCCCTAGGATCTCTCTACCTGATTTGAGGAGGATTTATTCTGAAGTTAGTATTCCGAATTTGTGGAGCCAGTTGGTTTTCTCTAGGAGGATTTCTTTTGTCTACAATAAGTCTCTCCATCATCCTTTCCATTGATCTAGCTAAGGAATCTAGTTTGGCGTCAGAAGAAGATGTGGAAGGTTCCTCTTTAATTGTGACTCTCCTCTCTATCCTCTGCCGTTCCATTTTAGCCAACAGGTTGGCCTCTACACTTATTTCACTTTTCTGCATGTCCTCCAGGGTGGTGGAGTTTCTTTCCCTTAATTGATACGACATATCAATGTCAAAACCATCAAGGAATTTTATCAGTGCCAGACCTTGTGGGGGTTTAATATCGGCTGGAATCACATTGTACAGATTGTTGAAGCAGGTGCAGTAGTCTTGTACTGTCTCTCCTTGATTCCTTCTGATGTTTTCGTATTCTGACAAGATCTGGAGAGGGTTTTTCTTTACCTCCCATCTGTCCATAAAAATTCTTTGAAATGCCGTAAGGTTGACCACTGAAGCAACACGTAAGCCTTTGTACCATTTATTAACGTCCCCCGTTAGACTCTATGCAAAAAGTCTCATTTGAACGTCAGCTTCATCCACTTCCTACAAGTCAAAATAGTCATTCATTTTATCAATGTGTTGCTGTGCGTTCAAGGGCCCTGTACCATCAAACTGTGGGAGTCTCATTTGATAGTCCTGGGGCATGTCATGTAAAGGTGCAGCCAACACCAAGGGATCATATCACCATGATAGGTGGAGGGGGTGGGACAACAAACTGAATGATAGGTGGGGCGGTGGAAGAAAATGAGGAGGATGAGGGACTAGCTGGCACATAGTGAGCGGTTTGAGGTTTTGTAGTGGGAGATAGTATTTCAGGCATCTGGGGTTACAGGATGGTTGGATCTAAAACAGTTTCAATCACAAAGCTATTAGATTTCATTCTGAATAGGCTTTGTTCAAAAATGGTGTCAAAGTCAAGATATTGAAGGGCAACAAGTTCCTCTGGAAGAGAAGGGGACCTGTGAAGGGGACTATGACTCCCTGAACCTTCTGCAATGGTCTTCTTTCTGAGTAACTATTATGGATTATCAGTTTCTATTGCATGTTCCAGGTCTCAGCGGGATCGAGTATAAGCTCTTTTAGTAGCCAAATTTTTAATTTATATATATATATATATATATATATATATATATATATATATATATATATATATATATATATATATTATGAATCTGAAATTACTATGTACAAGCATTTAACAACCTCTGAACATTATTTCTTTCTCAGATTTATAATTTTTTCAGAAACAAAATTTTCTTCTAGGGAAAAAGAAAATGTGGGGTTGAATGTTTGTTCAGTTCCCCAGTGGAGTCGCCACTATGTTAACGATCTGTAAATTCCCAGAGGTTGTCAGAGTAGAAGAAATTTACAAGAGGTTGTCAGAGTTTCTCCTGATGAAGATACTATGGCTCTCTGATCGGGGAGGTAATGAGCCTGGCATTTGAGGGTGAATTCAGGGAAATGGTGAACTTGGGGGAAAAGATACAGAGGAAGGTTGGACTCCCAGAGCCCAATTTCATCGCTCTAATCTAAGAAAGTCTCTTTGAGCCATGAATGCAAATCTGCGAAGTCAAATTCACACCTAGTGTTTACGATTAAATGATCTTTGTCGGCCAAATGGATCCTGTTGAGATCAACAGGAGGCGGGAGGAAAGAATTTTCCTCGACTTCTGCTTTCTTTGATTTTGGCGCCATCACTGTGAAAATACCTACAAGTCAAACAAAACGTTAGTGGGGATGACTGTGGTTTTGGACAGCCGACTGAAACGGAGAGGAGACAGGGAATAATTCTCTTGTGCGATGGACAAAGTAACAATGGGAGAATGAAGGAAAAAGGGTAGTTTTGAGCAAACAGATACCCGTCGAGCACAAGAGACAAATCAGCAGGCTAACGGATAAGTTAGCCAGTAATAAATGACCAACGGGTCCTTTAGAGCGTGAGATGGAAGGTAGCAATGAATGACAAGTATGACATGGTGACGTGGAGGGTGTTGATTGGGAATTTACCATGATGAAGGTGTTAATACTGAGAGGGGGGTGAATCAGTATCAAGTACAATTTAAAACCTTTTTCAACTTATACTTAAACCATTCAACTATATCCAATGAGAAATGAACAATAGTATAAGAGTTACACCAATACACCACAATACACCATGCACAATATATGAGAAATAATCAATAGTTATTGTTCAAGGGAAGTAATGACTTCCAAAGGTAGCTACAACTTCCAAATGTAAAGGGAGGGATAAACCTCCAAGAGGAAGATGCAATCATCCAATATCAAGAGAGAGTTTAACTCTCCATCCTTTCCCCTTCCTTCCACCCAAGAATATATGAGAAATAATAAAACTTTACATTAAATCATCACCATCAACCAATCATCACATAGAACTTGATAATGCTTCCTGAGACTTCTTTAATTTCTGCAATTCTTCAATTCTTGGAGTACTTTGATCCTGTATATAATATTACTCAATGTCTTCTCTGAAACTCCTCCAAGTTTCACTCCTTGAATCCTCCCCAAAAAGAAGTTATAGAAAGAATGGTAGACTTTATTCAATTCTGGTCTATTCAGGAGACCGAACTTGTACAGAATGCCCCACGCTCAATATTTAACATCTGATTCTGAAATGCACACAAAAGAAACTAAAGTCTATACTGTTTCCAATGAAATTTGTCCCACTTCATTTGGATTCTTGATGAATAATTTATGACTATTTTACCTGGAAAACCTATTTATTGACTAGCTTCAGGACTGGTCAGAAACCCTATCTTCCACAGAGTGTATCTCCATAATTATAGCGAATCAAGAGCTTAAATTTTTACCAAAGGTACCTTGATATGTCTTCTCAATACCATAGTAATTTCACCATCTGAATCATTCTAGAAAAAAAGTTATAGAAACAATGGTAAGATGACCTGAAAATAACACACCTTAGAACACATCACCAAAATACTTCATCCTCCCTTGAAATTCGGCCTTCTTTACTTCTTATTTCCTCTGAAATTCGACTTGTATCAAAATGAATGTATAATTATGTTCATTTATATCATTTATGTCACTTCATTTTAACATTAGGGCCGACCTAACACTTTCTTATTTTGTAATTCTTTTCTTTAATTATCTGTATGGCCTACATGTACTTCCTTCTTCAATTCACTTTGTCATCTTCACAACTTCATTTCTCCTCAACCATGAGGATCCACGTGACATGCCACATACCACTGGAAACAACATTATGTATACTATCCATTCATGGGTGTTTTATATGCATGTGCATTTTCCTTCATGTCCAAATACCTTTATCAATCTTGCGGTCCAAAACCCATGACTAGGGTTGACATCAATGACAACAACCAATCTTCCAACAATCTCCCCCTTTGTCATTGATGGAAACACTCATGCTTCCCCTATCATCATGATCCCAATTTCTCTCCCCCTTTGACATCAATGGCAAAGGTTAGGGCTGCTCCCCCTGAGTTTAATGGAAAAATGTAACTCTCTTCTTTGGGGTTGCTGCCCCTGAACATGTGCACTCAATAATACTTCATCCTTATTTTTGGTCTTTGGGACTTTTTCTTCCTTACAATACTTTTTTGTGGCTTATATCTTCTCTCTCTTCTTCATGTCTAGGATGTATATGTTGTTCGGTCTTCTTGTTGCATTTGCAACCAATCTTCCTAAGTTATTTTCTCTGATTTTACATTTTTGGGAATCAAACGTAAGAGTGTATCCTTGATCACACATTTTACTAACACTGAGTAGATTATGATTCAAGTCTTCAACCAATAGAACATTCTTTGCTTTTACATTTTTTCTTCCAAGCTCTACTACACCTTCTCCAAGTATTTTGGCAGATGAGTCATCTCCAAATGCAGCATTTCCACCCTTTCTCTTCAAGCTGATGAATTTGTCTTGATCCCCGGTCATGTGTGAAGAACATCCACTGTCTATGTAACATTCATCTTCTTCTTTACATTCTTCAGCGGTCAATGCTATTCATCAATCTTAATTGTTTGGAATCTCTTTCCTTCTCCATACTATGGTTGGCATAGGGACATCTTCATTCATATATCTGCAATCTCATGCTTTGTGACCAAGATAATTACATTTGTAGCATGCAATATTTTTGTCCATCAATGGGGAAAATGAAT
>ML798340.1:53374-64003 GCA_009831015.1 Picea engelmannii | reverse complement strand
TTGTAGCTTGTCCCAAATCTCTTTTGATGATGCACATGATCCCACCTTGGATTTCACTGAATCTGTCAATCCATCCAGGATGGTATCTATTGCCAATTTGTTGTTCCTTTTTGCTTCCTTCTGAGCCACAGTCTTTGGTTTCTTCAAAGCATTGTATCCTGAAGAAACTGATAACCAAACATTTTCCCCAAGAGATTTCAAGTAAGTTTCCATTCTATTACTCCAGTATTCAAAATTGCTTCCATCAAATGGTGGAATCCCAATTAGAATTTTGTCTTCCATTTCTTCTCAGGATCTTCCTTCCAGTGGTTAAACTGTACTGAAGGTAACCTGCTCTGATTCCAATTGTTAATACTGAGAGGGGGGTGAATAAGTATCAAGTACAATTTAAAACCTTTTTCAACTTATACTTAAACCATTCAACTATATCCAATGAGAAATGAACAATATTATAAGAGCTACACCAATACACCACAATACACCATGCACAATATATGAGAAATAATCAATAATTATTGTTCAAGGGAAGTAATGACTTCCAAAGGTAGCTACAAATTCCAAATGTAAAGGGAGGGATAAACCTCCAAGAGGAAGATACAATCCTCCAATATCAAGAGAGAGTTTAAATCTCCATCCTTTCCCCTTCCTTTCACCCAAGAATATATGAGAAATAATAAAACTTTACATTAAATCATCACCATCAACCAATCATCACATAGAACTTGATAATGCTTCCTGAGACTTCTTCAATTTCTTCAATTATTCAATTCTTGGAGTACTCTAATCCTGTATATAATATTACTCAATGAATTCTCTGAAACTCCTCCAAGTTTCACTCCTTGAATCCTCCCCAAAAGAAGTTATAGAAAGAATGGTAGACTTTATTCAATTCTGGTCTATTTAGGAGACCGAACTTGTACAGAATGCCCCACGCTCAATATTTAACATCCAATTTTGAAACTCACACAAAAGAAACTAAAGTATGTACTATTTCCAATGAAATTTGTCCCACATCATTTGGATTCTCGATGAAGAAGTTATGACTGCTTTACCCGGAACACCTATTTATTGACTAGCTTCAGGACTGGTCACAAACCCTATCTTCCACATAGTGTATCTCCATAATTAGAGTGAATCAAGATCTTAAACTTTTACCAGAGGTACCTTGATATGTCTTCTCAATACCATAGCGATTAGATGATCTGAATCGTTCTATAAAAAAATTTATAGCAAAAATGGTAAGATGACCTGGAAATAACATACCTTAGAACACATCACCAAAAGACTTCATCCTCCCTTGAAATTCGGCCTTCTTTACTTCTTATTTCCTCTGAAATTCGACTTGTATCAAAATGAATGTATAATGAAGTTTATTTATACCATTTATGTCACTTCATTTTAACATTAGGGTCGACCTGACACTTTCTTATTTTGTAATTCTTTTCTTTAATTATCTTCAGGGCCTACATGTACTTCCTTATTCAATTCACTTTGTCATCTTCAAAAATTAATTTCTCCCTAACCATGAGGGTCCACGTGACGTGCCACATACCACCGGAAACAACATGATGTATACTATCCATTCATGGGTGGTGTATATGCATGTGCATTTTTCTTCATGTCCAAATACCTTTATCAATCTTGCGGTCCAAAACCCATGACTAGGGTTGACATCAATGACAACAACCAATATTCCAACATAAGGGACTTGTAACGTGTGAACCAGGGAAGTGGACTGACAGATTTATGAGATGTGATCTTTAGGGGAAAAAAAAGTCGAAAATGATGTCATGGGGCGATGGGGGGTATGTCATAAATGATGAGTGGTACGTGGTGGGAGTCTGGACCAATGGATTCCTTCCACATAGAGAAAAAAGGGCCCGCCAGAAAACCAATCCATTCCGGATCCCCCTCCCATCATTAAAAGCAGACCGGTCGGGGGGGTGGGAGGGGGGGCGGGGGGGTCCGAAAAATACCATCATCCATCCATCGGTGTGCCTGCTGCTAGACTGTAGATCTGAGCGCGATGTTTAACCAACATTCCAGACCCCCCCCCACCATTAAAAGAAGAACGATCGGGGGGGGGTCCGGAATTCAATCTAAACTATGGATCTAGACGTCGATGCCTTATCCGCTTAGATGTGTGCCTTCGTTATACATGATTCCAGACCCCCCCTTACCGTTAAAGGTAGAACGATCCGGGGGGGGGTCCGAAAAAACTTATCAACCGTAGATCTCAGCGCCAACACCTCAACCGTTCATCTATGCACTGTCTTTACTCTATGAGTGCAAACTCATTTTTGCTTTGAAAACTTAGGATAAGCGCTTTAAGTGGTTTTGTCCAAGCTTTCCCTGTTTTTATCACCATGGGGTTAGACATTCAACTTTCAAACATCAAAGATAGGGTTTAACATCGATCATCATGCTTGTTTTATTGAGATAAAGAAAACTACCCTATGCTCTAACCTAATTACCTATGACATTTAGCCCAGATTAAACTGTTGGGCTAAGAAATTACTCTATCCTGGGGTTATTTGACCAAGATTAGGCAGTTTGGTCAAATTTATTCACTAGCTAACCTAATTTKCTTGGCTAAGATTAAACAGTTTAGCCAAGCTTATTCACTACTCCTATCGACATCAATTTAAAAGGACTTGGCCATGCTTAAACTGTATGGAACAAGTCATTGTTATTGCATGGGGCTCTATTTAAATTTCTTTTATGCCCTCTTTTATTCTTTTTCTTTCTTTTCTTTTTTCTTTTTCCTTTTCTTTCTTTTCGTTTATTTTTTCTCAAATTATTTGCAGAATGAAAAATCATTTGGCAACCAAAACAATAAAAGGATAAAATTTTTAGTCACCAGTTGATCCTATAAATTATAGGGTTATAACACCCCTCACAGCAAAATCCAGGAAATTGCGGCCCCAACCCACAGAACAAAGGACATAGCACACATGGAAAATATCAGAACAACCAGCCCAAGATGCAAGCAAAGAAGGACACCAGAAAGACAAAGAAAGATACCGCGAGGTGGTGCGACTTCCATGAGATCCCTTGACATAACAATGTTGACTATCTCTCAAAGCAGTCGCTGGTGGCTGAAGTGAAAGCCTCTGAATTAGATGCGGGTTCTAACTCTGAGTCAGAACCACAAAGGGGAAGACGGATCATTGATTTGGAACCCAATCCCACAGTTGCTACCACCAAGCTCCATTCTGGTGAACCATACGAGCCATAAGAAGGAGAGTGTCTCTTCCATTCATAGATGTGGGTAAAAGGCACCCCGCTGCACTTCATCATTGATAGCGGTAGCCAAAATAACCTCATCTCAGTAGAGGTCATCAAGTAGCTGGTCCTAGCAAAACGGTCTCACCCACAACCCTACACCATTGGATGGCTCCGCCAAGGAAGAGATCTTCAGGTCAACCAACAGTGTTGACTTTCGTACGACATCAAGCCCTTCAAAGACGAGGTATTGTGTGATGTTTCTCCTCTTGAAGTTTGTAATTTTCTTTTGGTCCAACCTTATTTATGGAAACATCATGCTATATATGAGTCTAGTCCTCTTAGTGTTATTATTACTTTGAACATGAAATTGTATAGGATACCCGAGGCAATCCCTCCTAGTGTTATTTCCTTGATCTCTGCCAAGTAATGCAGGAAGATAATCTCTCAGACCAAGAAATTTTTATTCTTCATGATTCACTCTTAGAGTGAGCGAAATATCACAACCACATCCACGACCTCTGTGACCAATCTCTCCACACAACATAATAAATTGGATAAGGTTGTGAAAGAATACTTATATATCTTCTCCTCTCCTACTGGGGTACCTATGCATTGCAAGGTCAAGCATCCCATCGATATGACCCCAGGCACACTGCTACCTAATGGACCAGTCTACCGCCAGTCTCTGTTAGTAAACAAGGAGATCAAGAGGCAGATCCAAGAATTTCTCCACAAGGGGCACATCCATCCCAACTCATCACCTTGTAGGAGACCAATCGTGCTGGTGCAGAAGGAATATGAGACCTGGTGACTCTGCATTGATTACTGTACCCTGAATAAAATCATAGTCCAAAACCAGTACCCGATTCCCTGAATCAATGACCTCCTTGATCAGCTCATGGGGGACAAATAATTTAGTAATATTGATCTGAAGTTTGCCTACCACCAGGTACCAATAAAACATATAGATGTATGGAAGACTACCTTCAAGTCAAAAGAAGGTCTTCTTGAATGGATGGTCATGCCCTTTGGATGATATTGTACGACCTTTCACCAATGATTTTTTAGTGGTGTATCTGGATGACATCCTCATCTACAACAAGACTTGGGTAGAACACTTGCAGCATATTCAGCAGGTTCTGCACACCCTGCGACAACACAAACTATATGAAAACTTGGAAAAGTGCTCCTTCGACATGGATAGGGTCCATTAATTAGGCTACATCATTGATCATCATGGTGTGCATGTGGATCCAACCAAGATCTAGGTCATTCGTGACTAGCCAGCCCCAACCACACTCACTGAACTTCAGAGCTTCTTGGGCCTCACCAATTTCTATCACAGGTTCATGTTGGGATTCTCTCATATCGCATGGGCCTTCAGCCAAGTAACCAGTGGTGGCGGTAAGGAAAATATTGTGTGGGTCCTATCGCAACAAAAAGCCTTTGATGAATTGAAGAAGTGTTTGTGCTCATCCCCAATACTTTCATTACTAGACCTGCATCATCCCTTTGATATTGAGACAAATTATTTATACTATTCTGTGGGTGTCGTTCTCACTCAACACGACAACCCTGTGGCATATCATAGTGAGACACTATGAGATGTTGTCCGTAAGTACCCTACCTACCACAAAGAAATGTACTCCATTTTGCAAGCCTACCGCCAGTGGAGACATTACATTCTTGGGAAGGAGATAATCATCCACACTGATCACAAGCCACTACAGTTCATGCAGACCCAAGGAAATTTGCAAAATGACCGCCATCAAAAGTGGTCAACATACTTATAGCAATTCCACCTCAACATCAAGTATAAAACAAGAAGTACCAACTGAGTTGTTGATTTCCTCAGCCGACCTCCAGTTGTGACACTCACCATGGTGCTAGACTCTTGCGACCATGAGACCTCCAGATGGCCCCACCTTTATGAGACAGACCTTGACTTCTCCACCACCTAACAAATGTTGGGCTCCAACTCAGTGGTCGCTAATTTCCATATTTGGGATGGGATGTTGTGTCGTCTGGGCCATCTTTGCATTCCATCAAGAGAGCATGCGAAGCTAATTTTGGAATCTCACTATAGTCGGGTGGAAGGACACTTTGGTGTCAAAAAGACATTGGCAGTGTTGGAGAAACATTTCTTCTGGCTGAAAATTTGATAGAATGTCGACAAGTATATTAGGTCCTGCGCCACCTGCGCTATTTCCAAACCAAACACTAAGAAACAGGGCCTGCACACCCCTCTTCCTACTCCTAAAAGGTCGTGGGAATCCATCTCAATGGACTACATGTCGGGCCTCCCATCCACCAAGAGGGGAAATGACTGTGTTTTTGTGGTTGTTGATCACTTTTCCAAGATGGCGATTCTAGTTGCCTGCAAGAAGAACATCATAGCATAAGCCACTGCCAAGCTATTCTTTGAATGAGTATGGGTACATTTTGGGATCCCACAAACCATTATCTTAGACCCTGACAGTCAGTTCCTCAACACATTCTGGTTGAGCCTCTAGTCACTGTTGGATACCAAGCTCACCAAATCCACTTCCTTCCACCCCCACACAGATGGCCAAACTGAGGTTGTCAGTCGTATCGTCATACATATCCTTCGCATGTACAATTCAAAACACCCCCGCACATGGGATGAGATTCTTCCCTATGTCCAACATAGCTACAATCGAGTCCTGCATAGAAGCTCAACTGGCCACAACCCCTTTCAGGTGGGGTTGGGATTCCAACCATTGGGCCCCATGGATGTTGCACTACCCTTGGAGACCACCTCGACCGAATCATCCCCTGCTCCACCAGAAGCTGACAAAGCCATATGGTTCATTGAGCAGATCCAACACATCTGCCAACAAGTTCAAGATATTCTACAGAAGTCTAATTCCAAGTACAAGTAGCGCCATGATCAAAATCGGGTGCCACATAAGTTTCAAGTGGGTGACAAAGTTTGGTTGCACTTGCAGAAAGAATTCCTTACAAGGCCCCATAAGAAGATTCAACCACTCCATTATGGGCCGTACACCATCACCAATCCATGGGTGACAATTCTTTTGAGCTCAACATTCCCCTTTCCTTGGCCTGCACCAAGTCTTCAACGTGGCTCTCCTTCTGCCATATTTCCCACCATTATTGGACACCTCAAAGATAACAAAGCAATTGACACAAACAAAGATCAAACCTAATTGCATGAAACATGCATCCAATGATCATATTGTGGACACACAGATCAAGGGAAATCGACAACAAAGGATCCAACTTTATCGAGTCGTCAAAGCATGGAAACTCCTGCACCAAGGCCAATGGCTCACCCGTGGCCAAATTCAACATAATTTTCCTCATATGATGGGGGAACTCAACAAAATGGAGACCATTTCTCCCTAAGGAGGGAGGATTGATCTAGGTGGATATCTGTGGCCACCCACCTATTCTACTAGGCTCGAAAAATAGTTTTCCACCTTGGCAGTTTTCGGTAGTTTTTCTGGTTCCAAACTTCCGGGGCTATTTTGAGGCCCTAAACGACATTTTTTGGGGATTTGGGGCCTAAGTGACAATGAAAGGCACTAATCCGGGCCAGTTGAAAATCGTTCCTCGGTTAGACCTTTCCAATGGGATATCATGTGCCTAAAACAAAGATCGTATGCAAAAGTTACGACCCCGAGAAGTTGATGTACTAACTTACCCAAACGGGGCCCACATGACTTTTGGTGCTTTGTCTCCTAGGGTTAGGTTTTTGGATGTCTAGGGTTTTTTACATTCCTGTTTATTGTAAAAATTCCTTCATAACCTCATTGTAATCATCTTCTTGTGAATGAGCGTAGCCGTCACATCTCTTCTCAGAGATAATCCACCACCATTCTAGCAAGCTTATTTTCCGCTGCATTTTATAGTTTCAGCTTATTTCCTTATTGAATAGAAAACCAATTTTACTATATCTCTGTTATTCTATATTAAGCATATTTTAATAATCTGTATTGATTTTTTTCTGCTCATAAAATACAGATCAACATTCCCAAGACTTCATTTAGAACTCATGAGGGTCACTGTGATTTCTTGGTAATTCCCTTTGGCCCATGTAATGCTCCCTCCACTTTCCAAAGTCTCATAAATCATGTATTCCATCCTTTTCTCCATCATTTTGTCTTGATGATATTCTCATCTATAGTAAAACTTGGACATCCCATCTCTCCCATGTGGATCAAGTTCTCCATCTACTTTATCAACGCCAACTTTTCCTCAAACAATATAAATGTTCCTTTGGAGCCTTGGAAGTGGATCAATACCTAGATCATATTTTCGGCCATGATGGTGTATAGGTGGAACCTAAGAAAATTGAATCTATGGAGGATTGGCCTTGCCCTAAAAATATGAATATCTTGCATGGTTTTTTGGGTTTAATGGGATATTATCACAAGTTTGTTAATATTTATGAAAAAATTGCAACACCTCTCATTGCTCTCCTTAAAAAGAATGCTTTCACTTGGAATCCAATAGTTGACCAATCCTTCCATGCATTGAAAGAGGATGTGTGCATGACTCCTATCCTGGGACTTTCATACTTCAAAAATACTTTTGTCTTGGAATGTGATGCTTCACAGAAATGAATTAGGGTAGTGCCCATGTAAGATGGCAGGCCTTTGGCCTTCACTAGCAAAAACATTTCAGAGAGACATTTGGTCCAATCAATATATGAAAATGAAATTTTATCTATTCTGCATGCCATGGATCTCTAGCATCCTTATCTGTTGGGGAAACTCTTCCAAATAAAAAATGATGATCAGAGGCTCAAGTATTTTATGAAACATCGAATTTCATCCTTGAAGCAATAAAAATGGGTGACCAAGATATTTGGATATGATTATGAGATCATTTACAATACGGGAAAATAAAATGTGGTTGTTGACACTCTTTCCAGGAAGTATGAATAAGAATGGTCCCTCTTTTCCCTCTCCTTGATTATATCAGATTGGCTCCAAGCTATTCTCCAGGAATGTCTGTAAGACCCCAAACTTTCTCTCCTGATCCAACAATTGCAACACCATTCTCCAGCTTCTCCAGGGTACTATTGGAACAATGAAGAGATTCTCTATAAAGGTCATCTGTATTTAAGAAAACAATCACAACTGAAATCCATGAATCTTTATGAGCTTCATGCTTCACCCACAACTGATCATTCAGGGTTTACCAAAACCTATGAATGGGTCAAACGTTATTTTTTCTGGGATAGTATGAAACATGATGTCTGCACCTTTGTGGGTAAATGTGATGTATGTCAATGGAACAAGGGAAAAACAATCAAATTTCCAGGAACACTCCAACCACTTCTGAATCCCCTTGCTATTTGGAGGGTTATTTACATCAATTTCATTGTTGGCTTACCTAAACTGGGAAATAAGGCAATCATCATGGTGGTAGTTGTTAATGTTTCAAAACATGCTCATTTCTATGATCTTCAACACCCATTCACCGCATCTATAGTGGCTCAAATTTTCATGGATAATATCTTCAAACTTCATGGCATGCCTCATTCTATTGTCTCTAAAATTTTTTAGGCTCGAGGGAACCTAATTGCATCTCAACACTTCCTATCATCCCCAACATGATGGCCAAACTGAAGTTGTCAATAAGTGTTTGTAAACATATTTTTGGTGTTTTGCATCCGTCAGAAAAAATCAATGGGCTCAGTGGTTACCCCTAGTTGAATAGTGGTACAACACATATTACCATACAACTACTCGTATGACTCCTTTTGAATCAGTGTATGGAAAAAATCTACCGTCGGTTCTCTCATACATGAGAGTTGTCTCAAAGTTTCATGAGGTTGAAAAAAATATTATAGTCTGAGATGCCATTCTCCGTACCCTCAAAGAAAATTTGGTCATGGCTCAGAATCACATGAAGCAACAAGCATATCAAGTTTGCTTTGAACGTAAATTTTCTAAAGGGGACTAGTTGTTTCTTCATCTGCAACATTATAAGAAAACTTCAATCAAATATGAACACTGTCAGAAAATTTCTCCCAAATTTTATGGTCCTTATATAATTCTCAAGCGAGTGGGGCTTGTGGCATACCAGTTAGCTCTGCCCAATCATTCTAAAAAAAAATCCTATATTTCATGTCTCATGCTTAAATAAAGTGATTGGAACTAAGTGCTAAACTCAAACCAGTCTCCCTGAGTTGAATGAATAAGGTGTTGGAATATTGGTTGTTGTTATTGATGTCAACCCTAGTCATGGGTTTTAGATCGCAAGATTGATGAAGGTATTTGGACATGAAGGAAAATGCACATGCATATAAAACACCCATGGATGGATAGTATACATCATGTTGTTTCCGGTGGTATGTGACACATCACGTGGATCCTTATGGTTGAGGAGAAATGAATTTTTGAAGATGACAAAGTGAATTGAAGAAGGAAGTACATGTAGGCCCTGAAGATAATTAAAGAAAAAAATTACAAAATAAGAAAGTGCCAGGTCGGCCATAATGTTAAAAGGAAGTGACGTAAATGGTATAAATAAATATAATTATGCATTCATTTGATACACAAGTCGAATTTTAGAGGAAACCAAAAGTAAATAAGGCCGGATTTCAAGGGAGGATGAAGTCTTCTGGTGATGTGTTCTAAGGTATGTTATTTTCAGGTCATCTTACCATTTTTGCTATAAATTTTTTTATAGAACGATTCAGATGGTGACATTGATATGGTATTGAGAAGACATATCAAGGTACTCGTGGAAAAAATTTCAGCTCTTGATTCGCTATAATTATGGAGACACACTATGTGGAAGATAGGGTTTGTGACCGGTCCTGAAGCTAGTCAATAAACATGTGTTCCGGGTAAAAAAGTCATAAATTATTCATAGAGAATCCAAATTAAGTGAGACAAATTTAATTGGAAAGAGTACGAACTGTAGTTTCTTTTATGTGAGTTTCAGAATCAGATGTTAAATATTGAGTGCGGGGACTTCTGTGCAAGTTCACTCTCTTGAGTAGACCATAATTGAATAAAGTCTACCATTCTTTCTATAGATTATTTTTGAGGAGGATTCAAGGAGAGAAACTTGGAGGAGTTTTAGAGAATACATTGAGTAATTTTATCTATAGGATCAGATTACTCCAAGAATTGAAGAATTGCAGAAATTGAAGAAGTCTCAGGAAGCATTATCAGGTTCTATGTGATGATTGGTTGATGGTGATGATTTAATGTGAAGTTTTATTATCTCTCATATATTATTGGGTGGAAGGAAGGGGCAAGGATGGAGAGTTCAACTCTCTTTTGATATTGGAGGATTGTATCTTCCTCTTGGAGGTTTATCCCTCCCTTTACATTTGGAAGCTGTAGCTACCTTTGGAAGTCATTACTTCCCTTGAACAATAACTATTGATTATTTCTC
>ML798340.1:32317-53364 GCA_009831015.1 Picea engelmannii | reverse complement strand
CATGGTGTATTGTGGTGTATTGGTGTAACTCTTATACTATTGTTCATTTCTCATTGGATATAATTGAATGGTTTAAGTATAAGTTGAAAAAGGTTTTAAATTGTACTTGATACTGATTCACCCCCCTCTCAGTATCAACATAATTTTCCATTTGGTTGCAACCACAAGAAGTCTCGGACCAATGAGAGCACCATCTTTGTTAGTGCACCATCAAGGAAGTGTTAGTTTAATGGAAAGATACAAATCCATAATATGCCACCTGAGATCTGACCACCAATTATACAACAATTTCCTCATCTCAATCCCTAAGGACACGGCTATTCTTCAAGGGGGAGGGTATGTTAGGGACCTAATCTCCCTAACCCCTCACGTAGGTAGAATAATATATTTTCCATGTAATAAAGGTTGACATTAGTTAATAAGTCCTATTTAATAAACGTGAACAAGTCAATGTAAGAATACCTAATATAAGCTTCCGCTTCTAGAAATATCTTCCTTTAGAATATTCTTTAGAAGATAGAATTAGTATATATAAGAGTAGGAGGCATGAGAAAGACTAGTCTTGATAATTATTGTAATAGAGTGTTTCTCTTCTAGAGGTTTCCCCTCGAAGAGGCAAGTGAACATTGCTTTCTATAAATAAATATATCATTTTTGGTGTTGTGGTTCTCTACATTTTGTTGTTCCGCTGGTATTTTCTGCAGTATTTCTATTTTTTGCTTATTATAATAGATTTGGTACCTAACATTTTCCAAATTGTGCTTCTAAGTCTGTTGTAAATAAATTCCAAGTATAATGATAAGAACATGTTTTTCTTTTGAGTACCCATTGATACCATTGATAGGGTTTTATATCAAAGTACAAGGTTTCTATGGAAATCATTTTCTTATCATCCATACTATTATGAAATTCAAAGTATTTCTCTATTTGGTTCAACCATGTAAAGGTTTTTGTTACAACAAATTTCTTAAATTCAACCTTGGGAAATTTGACACCCTTAGGAACCCATCCATAATTAATGCCACTATTAGACTTAAATCCACCTGAAAAATACTTATTACTAGAAGGTTGTTCAAAATAAACACTACCTTTATTTTCTCGATTCTCTTTGGTCACAATATCACTTTTAGGAAGCCTCCCGTCTAGGGTTTGTGATATGGAAATTTTCAATTCATCCATGTTGTTTTCCATTTGATCCCTATTTCCATCCATCTCCTTTTCCATTTGATCCCTATTTTCATCCATCTTATTTTCCATTGGTTCCATCTTCTTTTCCATATCTTGAATTTTTCTTTGTGTGTTTACCACCTCATTACTTCTTATTGACCTATCACTCAAATCATTATGTTGGTCCTCCATTTTGGATAACTTGTTATGTATCTTCTCATTTTATTCAAGTGTTATATATGATCTTCCAGGAGGTTTAATTGGTGTTTGTTCTTTTTGGAGCCATGTGGGAAAAAAATTGTAACACACCCGACCCTTGAGTAACTTTCCTAGGGATAGGGCATCCAAATTTCACTCTCCTTAACATCTCATATCCTCTGTCTGAGGTCTTCATCATCTTGTACTCACCCGTAGAATTCTAATGACTGCTACTAGGATCAAATCTGAGCTTTGGGTTGCAAGTTATGGTTTCCCAAAGTTCTCTAGGCGTTCATTAGTTGAGGGCAACGTGGCACCCACATGGATCCACCTCACACGTGTTATTTCTAAGTTCCTTCCTCCATGGTGGAAGACCACCCACCATCCGATCCCATGAATGGACTTAATCTCTTTCTCTTATATTAGCTATGGATGAATTCAACACTTCGATGCTTCGACACTTCATGCCTCTTTGCTAACTACACACGAGACCACCCAAAGTTCCAAACTTTAGAACTCCCATAAGATTTCTAGGTGGATTCGACCTTTGGGACTTTCGGTCTCTCTACCATAATAAACCCCAAACCCTCTGGAGTCCCGAAGTCCCAGACTCTCAGAGTCCCAATCACTTCACCAACCCCTTTGGCTACGTGGGCATGTACTGCAAGCTGACACGTGGAAGGGCCAGGGAAGACACGTGCCCTCATCGACGATGACATATGTCACGTTCCATTAGGTGTATAGGATATGTGATATGCACAAATCTAGGTGACACATGGCACGTCTATCATGGGTCCACATCACCCTAGGTGACATCACTGCACTATGTCACTCCAGACTAACAACCTTCGAACATCCCTAAGATCTCATGGTCGAGATACGACCACATAGATCCATAGATCTACGACTCTAGTTACTTCAGGAGTTCAACATTTGGAGGTTTGGCGATGTAGACTCCTCTTTTCTCCCAAAGTTGGTAAGCACCAAGCTGACCGTAGCCCATATTTTACGGTTAGGAAAAGTCTCGAAGCATCCTCGAATTGATGACTCTCGTCACTTTGGGGATTCTACGTTCGAGAGTTTTGCGATGTAAACTCCCCCTTTCTCCCAAAGTTGGTCAATGTCGAGCTGACCACATCCTAGATCTAATGGTTAGGAAGAGTCCCAAAGCGTCCTCAAATCGATGACTCTTGTTACTTCAGGCTTCACGTTTGGGAGTTTTATGTAATAGATTCTCCTTTCTCCCGAAGTAGTCAACTTTGAATTAACCATAGGGTAGATCCAACGATTAGGGGGGGATCCAACATGCCCTCAAATTAATGGTTCCCTTCACTTCGTTGTTTTGGCCTTCAGGGACTTTGACGTTACAACGCCTCGGTCCTCCCAAAGTGGTCAACGCCGAGCTGAATTCGATCTGACGGCTAGGAGAGAACCTAAAGGATACCCATATCAATGGTCTTGGTCACTTCGTGACTCCGACCTTCGGGGGTTTTGGCTTCGTTGCCACTCCATTTTCCCGAAGAGAGACTTCGACGAAGTACCATGTGCAGGTCCTTTCTCCTGAAAGATCAGATGGTAGGCGAGGCTCATAATGATCTCCCCCAAATCTACAACTCTCCTTCACTTTGTAACTTCGATGTTCAAGGAGTTTTATGCTATAGCATGTCCATTCTCCTGAAGTGGAACTTCGTCAAAGTACCATACATGAAACCTTCCACTAGATGATTAGACAGTCGAGAAGGGGCCCCAACGGACTCCCCATATCAATGAACCACAACCTTTCAGGACTCCAACATTCATGTATTTTGATAGTTATGAAGTTTGACATCTCAGGGATTCAATCTCTTGAAGTTCCGAAGTCATCAAGAATTAGCTCCTTTCGGAATTAGTGCAGGGTTCCTAGACCCTCATCATATGGACCCTCTGATGAATCTTGGGATATAAGCTCTACTCTTAGCCAAGATTTGGTTAAGGCCATGGGCGTGAGACTAAGGTCTCTTAGGCTACTGGTTTGAAGGAAGCAGCTTCCTAGCTTGTAGAACTTTAAGTTTTGAAATAGGGTGGCGTAATCTCGTGGAATTACCGAGACGGTAGCAGTGCCAAGAAGATTTCTCTAACTATGGAAATGTGAGGTAAATCCCTGGGGAAAACACCTTCAAGGGTTAAACTGGAGCATATGGAAAATCAAGTAGAAGAATAAGTCCTCAAAAAGATTAATACATACACTTCACTCTATCAATCAATACAGAGGCCAATCTTAAATGTATACATACATGAATTCATTCATTATTACATTTCAAAGCACACAGCATGAAAATAATTATCAGAACCAGAAGACGTGATGCGACTGCTAAAAGGGGTGCTTGTTTCCACCCAACCATAGGTTCAGTCACTCCTAATGGATTTACCACTGGACACCCCCGAGCTAGACCATGATGCTTTGAGATTGAATCTTTTCTTCCGGCTCAACGGAAGTTAGGGACGAAGGTTACTCTCCTTCTCCCAACAAATAAATAGATAGGGATGAAGGTTAATCTCCTTCTCCGACTCATTCATAGATAGGGATGAAGGTTACTCTCCTTCTCTGGAATTAGGCTCTATTTCCTGCAACCAGAACACACTCTTTTTCACAGTTCTTCCTCGAACCCGAGAGCTCAATCTCTCATCTCCACACTCTTTGCAAGTCTTCCTCTGCCCACCACGCCTTCCTTTCTTACCTTCCTCAATAATATTTCATGTGGCCCGAATTTCCAGTCCATGGTCAGGTATGAAAGCCTTACATATGGGCGCTCTGCCCCATCCCTTCATTAACTCTTGTGGAGGTCTTTCAACCTACCAACTTGATTGTAATTCGTTCCTGTGTCAGAGGGTTGTTCTGATCCCGAGCAATTAAATCCAACAAAGTAATGGTTTGGTGGAGGTTAACACAACCATTCCTGCCCCCATTCACCATCTCTTTCATAGCATTCATGGTCTCTCTTAGCACACCCCCCTTCCAATAGTAATGCAACACTTATCCATTTTCTAGTAAATAACAAGATTTACATTCATTGAACTTTTATACAAAGGTCCATGAAATCAAACATTCACACATATTGATTTTTCCATAGTCTTTTGGCCAATATAGTTATATTTACAAACTAGGGAAACATGGGTGTTACAATCCCCTCCCCCTTAAAGGAACATCATCCTCTATGTTCTATCTGTCAATAACACATGTCATGCTATTTGTCATTTAGCTGCTTCACAAATCCCAATCCTCGTCCTTGGTCGGGTCCTTTCCAGACCCTTAACCTTCGTTACTTTCCTTCAATAATTCTTGGACAACAAGCACATTATTCATAGTTTCATGCAGAATTTTTTTATTCTACATAAAATTCTAGAAAAATTTCACAACTTGCATAATATTCATCTACACAGTTTGCGGATTTGTATCCACATGGCTATCTTGTTATCCAGGCTCACTGTTTTTCCTGGACATACCCGTTGTGTGCATGATCCCAATCAACATTTTACAAGAACTATCAAAGTCTCCTCTGGCTTGTGTTACCACAACACAACATATTCCAGGCGATCATGACTTACCACAGGGTTCTTATGGCTCGACAGTAGCCATTTTTCATGATTTTCAACTTGACATCCTTCATCTGTCCTTTTTGGAAAAATCTTTTTTTCTCATTTGTATCACAGGTATACAAAAATTCATGAGACATCATCATAAACTTTAAATTTCAGAATTTTATTGCAATCTGTCACCCATAGATTTTCCAATTTCTTCATTTATTTTCAAATTTGTTCCGTACGGAACCAGATCCACCAATTATGGGACTTTCCTTCCCATATCAGTTTGGCTCAGTAGGAAATTTTGGTCTTCCTTATGGGCTTACAACACTACCATATCCAATACCCTTTGCTTCTTGCAATTTCAACATTTCTCAGCCAAACACATTGTTAGTTCTCATGCACATTATATTTTCATTGCACACTTGTAGTGGTTCACAAACAATTCTTAAATTGTGCATGCTAACAATCAAATCACTTTTATCTATTCAATGATATAAATAAAAAATGAATTTCATTCCTTACACATGCATCAGTTCAGTATATCAACCTTTTCAGATGCAATTCAACATTAAGTGAATTTAATCAATGTGTCAATGCCCATGGCCACATTCACACATAATGCACCCTTGCATTGATTTTAGATCATCACTTTTCAGGTTAGGCACTCTCACCAAGGTGTGTTGGAATTCAACCAACTTATTACCATATGGATTCTCTGTCCATATTTATTATTTTAGCAGAACCATATTTTCTACTTTGAATCTATCACAGCCTTAAATCGTCACTCATGAAACTCAAGTTTTCACATGAATTCCTTTAAACATTACTTGATTGGTCAATGAATTCATGACATATCAGTTCATGAATTCTTCCAAGGATTACAAACAATCTTTACTACTAGAGGTTCACACCTCCATCATTCAGGTTCTCCTTCTTGAATCATACCCTACTTGGTTATCCAAGGGATACAACTGCGTTTCAAAAGTTCATGCATAACATTAAGACAATAAAATATTTCAGAAGGGGTTCTTACCAAATCCATTCATACCTTGTGCCACATAGGCACAAACACTTTTATATCGGTTCTTGGATGCTAGCACCCTCTTTCTGATTATACCAGTTCTTGGCTACTAGCACCCTCTTTCTGATTTTTACCTCATCAATAGTGCTTTATGGAGACTTTTACATCCCTGTCAACAATCTTTCAACTACAACCTTCTCATGGTCATCCTTTGCTTGAGGGTTCCCATCATTGGCAATTGTCTTCCTCAACAACTCCAATTCCTTTCTATACATAGCATGCATCATCATAGTCACGATTACATTAGTTGTAATATTAAATAAAATTCATGTATCATTACATTCAAATCCATAAAACATCTTCAAAATGTCCTAGCATATCTTTATGCACTTCATCACATTATCCTCAAATGTTTTCATGAGTACAACACCAACAGTTCTCGACTGTTTCTACAGTCATACAACCATATCATTATGGTGTCAAAACATTTACTTCCATCAACACACTAGTTTCTCATCCCATAGAAAAACATAATGAACAACAAGAAAAAATTTAGGGCTCTTCCCTTTTCCAACTCCTTCTACATGGCCTGGGACCTTTAGTCCAGTTGAGTTATTTCTAAATCCTTACTACCCTTGTTTGATGTGGATTCAACCAAGCCTATTCATTTAGTTATACTCAGAGGGTCTATTTTCCTTTTACCAGATGTAATGGTTTCCACAACTGCTATTTTCTTGAGCAGCCTCAGTTAGGCTCATCCTAACTCTTAGGATACATCAACATACTTTAATAGAAAATCCTTTTGTCCATAATGAATCATGAACCTGCGCATCTTGCACATTACCATTCACTTTTCAGAATGGTCAAGATTCATTATTAGTCTTCTATTCATTACATGATGTTTTTTTTTTTTTTCAAAATGTAATCCAGGATTCTTATATATATATATATATATATATATATATACATATACAAGTTTGTAGCTCGTTTCTTAATTCTCAGCAGTCAATAAGGTTGTGACTCTGTTCTCCTGATAGATTATTCACACAGTTCCTCCACAGGGAACTCCTTCAACATGCAACTTCCTTATTGCATATCTTTCACTATCTGTGATAGCCTCAACCTTGAGTTGGCTTTAGCTGGGTACCAAATATTTCATAAGGAATATAAACATGCATATTTGTCATGCATCCAAATTATGTATCCACACATATTCTAGTTTTGTTAACTTACATCCATGATGTGCTTAACCATATGCATAATCATAAGCCTATGTGTAGCTTCCATGGGTATATTTCACAGCCTACATACATCTCTACTTTAAAATTAGTCAACTCATGATTGTTCAAAATCATTCTCATGTGACCCTCAAAGTCAAAATCATTTGCCTCTTATCCTAACAATAGGCCATCCTTGTTCATTTTCTCCCTCATTTATTTATACTAGCCTTTCCTGGGGAAATGGAGTACATTCCCCTTAAGCTATCATTCAAAACAGAGCTTTCATGACTCTTCAGGATGGAGTCAACCATGCACTCATGGTATTCATTCAATCTTGGTAAGTGTAATGCTTGTCTCTTATTTCACTCATTTAGGCAGTAACCTTGCGCCTTTAGTGTATCTATACTCTTACATCATACATGTGCATCAATTTCACATTTAATATCATTAATACCTAACTGGTATTACTATCATGCTTCATATCAAGAAGCTTCATAATGCATTAAATCCATGCACTCAAGCATAAACATACATAGTCCGAACGTTCATCATGCAAGCTCATTGCTTGCACCTTTTTCCATGTCATTCACACACATGGACATATCAGACTTCTATATCCTTCTCCCAAGGATATTCAAATCATTCTTATGATAAGTCTCATAGGAACACTCAACACTAAGCTTCCCTCTCAGTTAAGAGCTTGCAGTCATATTATTCTCGTAAGTATGTATACACATATTTATGTATATGCAGGTGCATCTCTTGCACCTCTTTATTCCCCTTGATAATTTAGTTTTATCATTAGTGTTCTTTCATTAAATATTATGGTCACTTACATGACTAATCTCACAGTCATAACTCATACTGATGTTTCCCTCTCTTCATGATAATAACCAAAAAAGGTTACTTTTCTCACTTCTATATGATAAAAACTAGCAAGAAAACAATCTTGCCTTGATTTCT
The DNA here is from genome assembly GCA_009831015.1 of Picea engelmannii. Lineage (NCBI taxonomy): Eukaryota > Viridiplantae > Streptophyta > Pinopsida > Pinales > Pinaceae > Picea > Picea engelmannii. The sequence goes on along the minus strand of ML798340.1, from coordinate 45,231 downwards.
ATAGATAATTACCCAACTTATAAATACAATGTGGGAAATTAAAACCATGCAAAAGGTAACATCGCAACAAATATAGCTTCCAACTATATCTATATGGATACCATCCACCAATGGATGTCAATCTGACCCATTGTGCTTCTATAAGTTCCCCAACACTTCCTTTACCACATTCGAGATCAACATTTAATCAACCATTTTACCTTAATTAAAATAAATTTTTACTGTCTAATAACATTTGGACTATTCCCTTAAATCCCAAATGCAATTTTGAGTTATGTTACTTACTAAGCATCCTAGTTCAGAAATCCAGAGTATCTTTAGGTCAAGATCAGTCTCAGCCATTACACCTAGAATTCTTCCTTCTGTTCAACAATAGTCAGGGACAGAGGCCACTCTCCCCCTCCCACAAGAATTATGGTAGATTAGTTTCCTATCCACCAAGCAAGGGAGGCTACTGTGATTTCTCACTCAATCACTCTATATTTCTATGACTCTGTTTATCAGCTTGATTAGAAAAAACCCTTCCCAACAATTACTGTACATAGAAACACAATTCGTTTTTCAATTCCCTTCAAAACCTGAGACCTGCACACGCTCTCCCTTTTCCAGGAATGGTCAACAAACTCATTCCTCTGATCGTGAGATATTATACACATATACAAGTTTTAACCCTTCATTAAAGAAGTAATTATTACTGCTACAGATCCTTTCCATCTGTTCACATCCAAGTCTTGCTATTAGTTCCCATAAGTATAATCCCACTCCTGTAGGATCGTCTATCATTTCCCAAAGAAATGATAGGCTTCCTTTGCCACATAATAGCATGATTCAATCTCGTTGGGTAAAATCCCAACTGTATTTTAATCTACATCCTTCTACTCAAGGAATTTATGCAGAAAATTTATGTTTGGTAGTAATATTCTCCACAGGCTCATCTTAGCCTTCGTAACCAAACCTTATGACTGTACAAAAACACATACAATTGCATAGTGAAGTCAACTTCTTTATTTGGAAACACCAAAACATCTATAAATAACAATGGGTTTCATTCCTCTCTTTGGTAGAGGTTTGACTAAAACTCTTAGGAATGAGGTAAGATAGGGTGTTACCCCTTAAATTCCTCCAAAAATATTTTCATATGACTTGTGCATGAGCCCAAGAAGGCCAAGTGTTGTTGTCGTGCTCCGATACCAATTTGTAACACACCCGACCCCTGAGTAACTTTCCTAGGGATAGGGCATCAAAATTTCACTCTCCTTAACATCTCAGATCCTTTTTTCAAGGTCTTTATCCTCTTCTACTCACCCGTAGTGTTCTAATGACTGCTACCAGGCTCAAATCCGAGCTTTGGGTTGCAAGTTATGGCTTCCCAAAGTTCTTTGAGCGCTCATTGGTTGAGGGCCACGTGGTGCCCACATGGATCCACCTCACACATGTTGTTTATAAGTTCCTTCCTCTATGGTGGAAGACCATCCACCATCTGATCCAATGACTGGACTTAATCTTTTTCTCATATATAAACTATGGAGGAATTCAGCGCTTTTACGCTTCACGCCTCTTTGCTATCTATGCACAAGACCACCCAAAGTTTCTAACTTCTGAAGTCACGTAAGCTTGCCGCATGGCTCCGGCCTTTGGGCCTTTCAGTCTCTTTACCATACTACACCCCAAACCCTCTAGAGTCCCGAAGTCCCGGTCACTTCACCAACCCCTTTGGCTAGGTGGGCACGTACCACGAGTTGACACGTGAAAGGGCCAGGGAAGACACACACCCTCATTGGCAGTGACATGTGTCACGTTCTAGTAGGTATATAGGATATGTGAAACACACGAATCTAGGTGACATGTAGCATGTCTATCGTGGTTCCACATCACCCTGGGTGACATCACTACGCCACGTCACTCCAGATTGACAACCTTCTAACATCCCTCAGATCTCACGGTCGATATCCGACCACGTATATCCATAGATCTATGGCTCTCGTTACTTCGGGAGTTCAATGTTCGAGAGTTTGGTGATGTAGAATCCTCTTTTCTCCCGAAGTTGGTTAGCGTCGGGTTGCCCATAGCCCAGATTTGATGGCTAGGAAAATCTCAAATCATCCTCGAATCGATGGATCTAGTCACTTTGGGTATTCGACGTTCGAGAGTTTTGCGATGAAAACTCCCCCTTTCTCCCAAAGTTGGTCAGCATCGGGTTGGCCATAACCTAGATCTAACGGTTAGGAAGAGTCATGAAACATCCTCAAATCGATGAATCTTTTCACTTTGGGCTTCGATGTTTAGGAGTTTTATTCTATAGAATTCTCCTTTTTCTCAAAGTGGTCAATGTTGAATTGACCATGGGGTAGATCCAACGATCAGGTAGGGATCAAAAATTCCCTCAAATCAACGGTTCACATCACTTCGTTGTTTCGGCCTTTGGGGATTTTGACATTACAACACCCCAGTCCTCCTAAAGTGGTCAACGTTGGGCTGAATTCGTCGTAGATCTGACGGCTAGGAGAGAACCCGAAGGATCCCTAGATCAATGGTCCTGGTCACTTCACGGCTCCGACCTTCGGGGGTTTTGGCTTCACTGCCACTCCATTTTCCCAAAGAGGGACTTCACCGGAGTACCATGTGCGGGTCCCTTCTCCTAAAAGATCAGACGATAGGCAGGGCTCCTAACAATCTCCCCCAAATATATGACTCTCCTTCAATTTGTAACTTCGACGTTCTGGGAGTTTGATGGTATAACATCTCTATTCTCTCGAAGTGGAACTTCACCGAAGTACCATACGCAAAACCCTCCACTAGATGATCGGACGGTCGAGAAGGGGCCCCAACGGACTCCCTAGATCAATGACTCACAACCTTTCGCGACTCTGAAATTCGGGTATTTTGAAAGTTATGAAGTTTGACATCTCAGGGCTTCGATCTCCTGAAGCTCCGAAGTCATCAAGAGTTAGCTCCTTTCAGACATAGCGCATGGTTCCTAGACCCTGGTCATATGGACCTTCTGATGAATCTTGAGCTATAAGCTCTACTCGTAGCTGATATTTTGTTAAGGCCGTGGGAGTGATCCTAAGGTCTCTTAGGATATTGGTTTGAAGGAAGCGCCTTCGTAGCTCGTAGAACTTTAAGGTCTGAAACAAGGTGGGGTAATATCGTGGAATTACTGAGATGGTAGCAGTGCCAAGAGGCTTGCTGTGACTCTGTAACTGTGAGGTAACTCCCTGGGGAAAACACCTTTGAGGGTTAAACTGGAGAATATGGAAAATCAAGCAAAAGCATAAGTCCTCAAGGAGATCAATACATACACATCACTCGATCAATCAATACAGAGGCCAATATTAAATGTATACACACATGCATTCATTCATTATTCCATTTCAAAGAAAAAGGCATGAAAACACTTATTAGAACCAGAAGACATGATGCAAATTCTAAAAGGGGTGCTTGTTTCCACCCAACCATAGGCTCATTCACTCCTAACAGATTTACCACTGGCCACCCTCGAGCTAGAACATGATGCTTTGAGATTGAATCTTTTCTTCCAGCTCAATGAAAGTTAGGGACGGAGGTTACTCTCCTTCTCCCAGCACAAAAATATATAGGTATGAAGGTTACTCTCCTTCTCCTGACTCAATCATAGATAGGGACGAAGGTTACTCTCCTTATCCCAAGTCAGTCTCTATTTCCTGCGACCAAAACACACTCTTTTTCACAGTTCTTCCTCGAACCCGAGAGCTCAGTCTCTCGTCTCTGCACTCTTCGTAGGTCTTCCTATTCCCACCACGCCTTCCTTCCTTTCTTTCCTTATCAATATTGCATGTGGTCCGAATTCCTAGTCTGTGGTCAGGTCTAAAATCTTTATAGATGGGCGCTCTACCCCATCCCCTCATTAACTCTTGAGGAGGTTTTCCTTCCTACCAACCTGACTGTAATTCATTCCTGGGTCAGAGGGTTATTACGATCCTGAGTAATTAAATCCAACAAAGTACTGGGATGGTGGAGGTTAACAAAACCATTCCTGGTCCCCTTCACCATCTCTTTCATAGCATTCGTGGTCTCTCTTAGCACACCCCTCTTCCAATAGTCATGCAACACTTATCCATTTTCTAGTAAATAACAAGATTTACATTCATTGACCTTTTATACAAAGTTCCATTAAATCAAACATTCACACATATTGAGTTTTCCATGGTCTCTTGGCCGATATAGTTATATTTAGAAACCGAGGAAACATGGGTGTTGCAAAAATAATAATACTTTTGAGTTACACATGAACTTCATCATTGCCATAGGTCTGATAAAAAATTGATGTGAAAAGTGAAGTTATGGTAACTTCACCAAAACTTGTTTATTTTTGGCCCTTTCTAGAGTACGAACTTGTATGGAATTCCATGTGTCCAATATTTTAGTTTGTTTAATGAATTTTTTACCTAAAATACTTTGGTTTGTCTTCTTTCCAAAGAAACTAGTGACACTCCAATTTGACTTTTCAAACTTCATATATGACACTTCTACCAACAACATCTGTTTTGAGACTAATTTTAGGACTATTCACAAACCCTCACTTCCATAGGCTATATCTTAGAACTTATAATGAATCAATACCTAACATTTGTACCAACACTCAAATCATTAAGTTGGTCCTCCAATTTGGATAGCTTGTTATGAATATCCTCATTTTCTTCATGAATTGTATATGATACTTCTAAAGGTTTAATTGGTGTTGTAATATGTTTTGGAAATATGTGGGATAACAATAATAATACTCCTCTATTTTAACTTTATCACAAATTTTGAATCAACAAAAAAAATATTCCAATAAAAAGTTATGCCAATTGTAAGTTACATACCTTTAAAACCTTAGTTGGGAGATTGTCTCATTGGTTTTCATTTGTCTTGATGTAACTCTGCAATTTTGGCCCTTCTAAGTCTAAAGTTTCAATTTGCAGTACTATGATGTTTCTTCTCTTCAATGCCATTGGTCTGATCAAAATTTTATGTGCCAAGTGAAAGTTATGGTAACTTTACCAGAACTCAAAAAATATAGCAAAACCAATACCTAGAATTTTCACTTGACATACTTAGATATGTTTCCACAGTATACTCAAAATTTTGTTGTCTGAATCATCTCAGAAAAAAATTTATAGTGAAAATTCCAAGATGTATCAATTGAAGGAGTGAAACCCTAGGATCATATTCTCTAATAACAAATGTTATGAAACAAACTCTAAAAAATGGCCAATGAATAATTTGGTTCAAGGGGGAAACCTCCTTTTACAACATATGCAATGCAAAAGACAAGATTATATTTTTATACAAATGATGATTCTCCTTTATTATAAATATGAGATAACGTAAGCATGATGTAACCTACCACTAAGACGATCTAATCATAACTAATAAAATAATAATAAATGAGTGTTGGGGCCTTTAAATAGGGTCTTAGGGGCCTCTTAACACTTACATAATAGGAAGACACTTCAAAGTAAAAATATATCATTATAGTTTGAAGTACTTCTCAGAGAAATGATTATCTTCAGAAGAGAAATTATCTTTGACTTTGAAATTATGAAAAATGGGTTACAAAGATGCTATTTTATGACTTTGAAATTATCTACAAAAAGGGAAAAAATAATTGGTGGCAAATGCACTCTCAAGGAAAGAAGAAGAAACTAAGGGTTTTCTCTGTGCTATTTCTATTCCACAATCTGATTGGGTGCAAGAAACAAGAATAGAATGGAAGCAAGATTAGAAATTAAGTATGCAAGATCATTCAACAACTACAAGAGGAACCAAGTGAATTAGATAAATTTGTGTGGAAGAATGATTTCTTGTGGTATCAATATTACCTATACTTATGCAAGAATTTCCAATTCAAATAGAAGGTCCTTTTGGAATTTCACACTTCTCCTATAGGAGGACATTCATGGTTCTTGAAAAATTACCACAGGATCAAGAAAGATTTTTTCTGGGGAGGTATCTAAAATGATGTTCAAAAGTTTGTGGATGAATGCGTGGTATTCCAGTAGAATAATGGAGAGACAATGGAGACCCTAAGTATCCTACAACCATTATCTATACCAGTTCAATGTCGGGAATAAGTTTCAATAGATTTTATTACAGGTTTAACCAAATCTGAAGGAAATAATGTCATCATGGTAGTAGTGGATTGGGTGACAAAGTATGCCCATTCTTCCTCTCTTTTTCATCCTTTTAAATAAAGTATAGAAGCAACATAATTAATGGAAATAGATCAAAAACTACATGGAATCCCCAAGATTTTTGTAAATGTCAGAGATCCAATTTTCACTAGAAATTTTTGGTCTAAATTATTTTCTTGTCTAGATACTCAATTGGCTCATAGCTCATCGTACCATTCTCAATTTGATGGAAAAAATGACATTGTGAATAAATGTCTAGAAGGATATTTTTGTTTCTTTGCATTTGATAAATAGACACAATGGGTCAATTGGTGTCCTTTGGTAGAATGGTGGTAAAACACATCCTTCCATACTTCATAAAAACTGTCCCCATTTGTGACGCCTTTTGGATATCATCCTCCATACATCACATCACCCTTGGAAGATAATACAAAGGTTCAAGCAATGGAGGATCACATATGGCAACAAAAAGAGATTATCAAATTATTGAAAGACAACTTGGTTATAACACAAAACATGATGAAACAACATGCAGTTCAACATCACAGTGAATGAGAATTTGAAGTGGGGGATTGGATATTTTGAGGCTACAACCATATAAACAAATGCCCATCAAGCAACAAAATAAGGACAATAAATTATCACCCAAGTATTATGGGCCCTACAAGGTGCTGTAGAGATTGGGAGTATGGCTTACTATTATGAACCAACACCTTGTGAATGATAAAAATTTAATGAATAAAATTTCATTTCGAGGGGGAATACCTCATTTTACAATATATTCAATGTACATGATGAGATAATATGACCCAAAGACTAAGTATCCTTGGTATATATATATATATATATATATATATATATATATATGAGATAAAGGGTACAATTATAATGAAAGGGTTCTATCCTACCTACTAATATAACACTAGAAATGTAATAATTCAAGATTTAGATCTTAATAAGGGGTTTTATCCTTAACATGGGGCTTTGTGTAGGGATTAAAATTCCACTCCCCTTCAAACAAGTGTTGTCCTCACTACTTGACTAACTGAGTTTCTGCATGAAGAAGTCATCTTCCAATGTTGCCTCTTCTATTGGTAGGTTCTTCCATTTGATTTCGTAGTTTCTTAATGTTTGTTTCAAGGATTGTTTCTGGTTCTAGTATGATTTTCCCTTCTTCATTAATCTCTATTGTTTCTGGTTCTAGTATGATTTTCCCTTCTTCATTAATCTCTAGTAAAATGGTTTAGACTTAGATCCATCAATTGACTTCTCTAAGTAAGAAACGTGGAAGATTTGATGTACATGGGAAGATGGAGGAAACTCCAATTTGTAAGCCATACTTCCAATCCTTTGCAACACCTTATAGGGGGCATAATATTTGGGTGATAATTTATTGTCCTTACTTTATTGGTCGAGGGACATGTGTTTATATGGTTGTAGCCTAAAAAAAATCCAATCCCCCACTTGAAATTCCCTTTCACTACAATGTTGATCTGTTTGTTATTTCAACATATTTTGTGCCATAAACCAGGTTGTCCTTTAATAGTTTGAGAACCTCTTGTTGGTGCCCTATGTGGTCCTCCACCGCTTGAACCTTTGAAGTCCCTTTCAAAGAGTGAAGTAAAGGATAGATGATAATATTGATAAAGTACCAAAAATAAAACATTTTTATAAAATATGAAAAGATATTAAAACAAAAATCAATATTTTATATTTAAACAATCAATTATCAATATTTTATATTTTAAACTTTTTTTCATTTTAAAAATAATAATTTAAAATTTGATAATAAACAATTTAAAGTAATATATATCAATATAATATTAAATAAAAATTAACATATCAAGCAAAATAAAAACCATAAAATGATACATACTTTCCCTCCAAAAAATATTAGAAGTTTAATATATATATATATATATATATATATATATATATATATATATATATAATAATAGGATGATGAAATTTACTCATTAAACACTTTTAATGCACATTGAAATTACCCATAAAAAATATATTGAAAATGAAAAAAAAATATAAAATTTTAACATTGAAAATCATTGAAACCAAAAATATACATTAAAATAGTAATTTTTTTTTTTTTTATCATTTCTTTTTACTTTAGTGGTGTGCTTGTTTCCATTTAAAAAAAAATATCAAATCTTGAAGATGGTTTTATTGTGTGGTCCTGGGAGTGCTAGCGATGATAGATTTTATCTTGGTATAATTTGGATTTTTATAATTATTTGAAACAAATATTTTTATTTTTCTCCATTTTTAGCTCATTTAAGGTGTTATTGTAGGGCCACTCTACCTCGCCCATTAAACTTTCATTTAATTCTTAGTTCTTCGTGGCGTTTAAGTAAAGCATGATAAATGAATTCAGTGCATAGTCTTGTGTGCACCAAACCTGCCGAAAACGAAATAGATGGCAACAGTTGCAAGGTTAAAAAAACATGTGTCATCATTGCAACAGTTGCACTAAAAATAAATAGTAAAAGAATTCACTACGGTCAATTCAATGCAGTTTTCATAGCAGAATCCACAACGGACGGCTGCGAGTTCTATTGTATGCATAATGAACGAAGGCCACCGTTGGATCGTCCAATCAGATGGCCTGCTGGAGGTCCTGAAACCTAGATGGAATCATTCGCTTCCCTCCAAGCATAATTGCAGAATTTCCCGGCATCTTCACTTGTGTCTTGACTTTTATGTTACGGATTTGCATAGAAGCAAACATTGATTTTTCCTTTTTCTGGATAAGTGGTCGCACTAATATCGATTGTTATGGTGAATGTCGAAAGGTTTCGGCTGGTAAAATTCTTAAAATTCTTAAATTAGTAAAAATTTTGATTGTAGTTAAAAGAAAACTTTAATTGATAGTAGAACTATGAAAATTCCTGGTTCAGTAAATGATTCAGCAAATGATACTATAAATAATTTGATCAATTTAAATTAATTTTACTAATAATTAACTACCCTGTCTTGACATGCTAGGAAGATCATCCACCTCTTTCCCTAAAATTCAAAAATAATAAATATTCCAACTAAATACATTACATACAAATTTTTAGGTATTGTTTTCCTTGTTCATCTAGTATAGCGCAGGATAATACTAATGATGGACATGAACAATTCTCTCTAATTGCAGGCTCTGTTTATGAGAACAACAATGGATGCAATATGCAATATCAAATACCAACGCTGGACCAGAGGCGTCTTTTGTAAAAGCTTTTGAAACTGCGAATACTATGCTTTTTGGGCGTTATTTTGACCTTGTTTGGAAGATAAAATGATACTTCAATATAGGATCCTAGGTCACCATAAAGGAAAGCATCAAAACAGTGGATGGTTTTGTCTACAATGCCATTGAGACCAGAAGACATGAAATCCCTCTCCAACATAACCATGCCATTGAGACCAGAAGACATGAAATCCCTCTCCAACATAACCATGCCATTGAGACCAGAAGACATGAAATCCCTCTCCAACATAACCATGTAAGACAAAACCTACAATTAATCAAATGCTTGATTTGCTTCTTTTTTTTCACATTTCCACTCTCTGCTAGTGCTGGTACTTATCTCCTCGTTTTTATGTCAAAAAATATATACAGGAAAAGCCTACTGTCTCGCTTTATGTCATTGCTTTTTTTTTTCACATTTCCACTCTCTGCTAGTGCTGGTACTTATCTCCTCGTTTTTATGTCAAAAAATATATACAGGAAAAGCCTACTGTCTCGCTTTATGTAGCAACTGAGAAAAATTGAAAGAAATACTCTGACGAATATCTTTGAGATATTGTTATCAATTTTATAATAGCTGGGTGAGACACGGTGCAATTACTCTTTCTTGGTGTTTAATTTGCTTTGCCAGAATCCAGGCGACTGATTGTATTGTATTAAGACGGAACGAAAGTCTTTCATTTGCTTTGCCAGAATCCAGCGGAACTAATTTTAATTATGGCTATTGTCATTAGTAGGTGTATGGTAGATATGGTAAATATGGTAGAAATATAAATGTAGAGAAAAAATTAATATTGAAGTAAATTTATCATTTCAAATAAGTTTATTAATCATATCAGTAATTTTTTAATCATATTAAGTAAATGTTAAAAAGTAAACACTTTAAGGAATGTCCTCAAGAATGCAAGAAAGTTATGAATATAAGATTTTATTGATTGATTTGAAAAAACTAAGCTGAATATTTCAGCATCTTCATTTGATAACCATTCGATTGAAATTTATGGTTAAAAGATGATTAAATATGCCCATTTCCAATAGTTGTAAGCCTCGTAAAGAATTCGATTCTGTATGACACAGATGAGTAAACTCCTTTTAAATGTTTGCTTGGTTGGCTACAGTTATGGATATTTTTATTTACAATTTCTCTATCTACTTTCTTTCATTTCTGCATAATATAGAATTAGCCATACAGGTCAACATGTCTCCTGGAACTAAATTCATAGTTTTGGTGAACACTGTCAAGAATCTTGTAAATGTGACTGGAAAGCTATTAAATATGGTAATTGTTTTAAGGGGATGGTCATTGCCATCCAAACATAATATGGGCACTTGAAATTTATCAGTTACTTTGGTAGCTTAGAATGGGGAGATCAATGACAGTAATTGAAGGTGCTGGTTTCATGGCGACCATTGTTGGTGGGATTATCCTCTTCCTACTCTTTCACTGCACTAGATTGTTATTATATTATAATCGCAAGCATCTCTTCTTGATGCCTCCGGGGCCTTCCGCCTGGTCGATTATTTTGCACCTGCATCTGCTGGAGGCTAAATGACCTATTCACCACACTCTTTCCCACCGCTAGGGGGACATCATGCTCCTTAAATTTGGCCTTCGTCGGATTTTGATAGTAAGCTCCTCGGTGTTATCCAGGGAGCGTCTCACTACCCACGACAGGAACTTCGATTCCAGGCCACGGTTCACTAGAGCCGAGCATTTGGGCTACGATTGCACAACGCTCGGCCTCGATCCATACGACCATCGCTGCCGATACCTATGTAGTATCTGAACGTCCCAGGGTCTATCCCCCATCCAGGGTGGACATGTCGAAAGATATTCGGACCGATGAGGTGTCCAAGTTGTTGGTGCGTGCCCTGCTCAAGAGCTGCACGCTGATGGGAACTGAGCATGCGGTGATTGTGGATATGAAATCGATGGTGGGAGCGCTAATATTCGATGTGATAGAGACAACGAAATAAATAGTAACTGTGTTCTTTGAGCTGCATTTGGAAGGAAAGAGTAGTGATACTCTGAAAAAATGAGGAGGACTCGAGGTTTTTTTTGTTAAATATATTGTACCCTCAACAGTATGACCGTACACTGCAAGCTGTACTGGACAATTGTACTTTCTAATTCCGTCTTGCTTGAGCATATATAAGCTCAGCTATTTCCTATTGTTGGCAGCTCTTCAGTTCTGTTCTGTACTTCTTCATACATTTGAATATATTATTCTTTTCTCTCTGCATTTCTCTTTGCTCCACAATTTATCATGGTATCAGAGCTTCGGCAGTAAGCCTCTTCACACAGTTGGGAGAGCAACACGATCCTCACAGCACAGAGCTTACACGCATCTTGAGAGCACGCGACACAGTTTTTTCACAAGGCTTGGAGAGTTGGCCGTAATACTCTTTAAAGATCGTCGTAACAAGCTTGCGGAGGAAGCAGAGCGTACAACGCTCGAAAGATCCTGGACAAAGAGAACGCAGAAGAAGAAACCCTAAAGATTCTTTTAATTTTTTCAAGAATCGTCAAAGATTGATGAAGAAAAGCCAGAGGAGGTGAGAAATTTTAAAGAACTCGTAAATTTCCCTCACATCCGTTAAAGATTGAAGCACAGAACGAAGAATCTGTGAAATTCTTTTAAAACTTTGAAAGACTCACGAAATTTTTCTTCCGCAGGAGTAAATTCCGTTAAATTCGGGATAGAACGCATCTCAGGCACAATGAACAGCCATTGAAGCCGTGAAATTCATCCTGCGAATGGTTCCAAGGCGGGAAACCAGTCCAGAAGGGACCAGGAGAGCGCGGAACAGGCGAAAGCATTTCAGCCGTCAGATCTTGCCCAGAGGACCGACAGTCGTTGGATCAGCAAGAAGGTGCACGACGGTTAGTCGTCTGGAGTGCACAGGAGAATTTTTCACTTGAGAAATCCCGACGTCATCTTGACCGTCTGTCAAGAGACACGTGGCGAGATTCTATTCCATCGCAAAATTGGGAATCGGGAGTTGGACGAGCGAAAGAATCTGCTCTCCAAAAACTCCGATACGCGAAATCGTGAAATCCCGAAACGATCAAAACCGTCCATTTCAGAGGACAGGTGGCAGCAGATCAATGCATCGTCATATCGACATTTCAGAGTTCGGGGTTTTCAAAGACATTGCAACGGGACCTCGCAACTCGCGAAATCGCGATACACGATATAGCGATAAGATCTCAGCCGTCCGCTTGTCCGGACACGTGGCAAACATCGCAGCACCCGTCGGCATTTCGGCATTCGGGGTTTCAAGTTGTCAAAGAAACTTGACATCGCAACTCGCGAAATCGCGATACGCGAAATCCCGATAAGATCTCAGCCGTCCATTTTGGCTGGACACGTGGCGGACATCGAGGCCACTATCGACATTCGACGTTTCCACTTGACAGACACATTGTGTCAACGGAGCATCGCAAGTCGCGATATCCCGAGGAGGCATCAGGACCGTCCATCTCTCTCGGACGCGTGGCTCAAATC
>ML798340.1:9162-27468 GCA_009831015.1 Picea engelmannii | reverse complement strand
AAGCAAAATATATCATCGATGAACCTCCACCTGCCTTGTCCATTGCTCCTTTTCTGCACCTGCTTTATTCATGGATGGACACATAAGATGGTATGCGCATTAAAATGCCATTTAATTCTTCCTGCCAACTATTTCGTCGATGAATCAAACCATTGCTCCTTCCAGGGTCATGGCAGACGAGAAAGGAATGCATGAGGCCACATGTAAGAACCACCCTTATAACCAAAGGTAGCAGTAGACCAAAGTTTAAACAATCCCAATCCCTTATTATGAGATAACTTGTTTAACAGAGTTTAAACAATGCCAATCCCCGATGATGAGATAGTTTTTTTTGTTTCCAAAACCAGTGATAACATTGGTAGGAGGAGGGGGGTTTAAAATTTGAGTTGGATCAATGGCTGGTGTTGTTGCAGATCTGGATCCCCACTTTTCCTACACAGTGGTGTACGTGAAGGATGTGGGAAAGTCTGCTGAATTCTATTCCAAGGCATTTGGCTTCCATATTCATTGCCTGGATCATAGCAACAGATATGAAAAAATGTTACTCTTATGAAGCATAGATGAAGCATAGATGTCATTGTGAATGAATGAATTAAGTGAATTTGAATTATAATGGAAAGTAGATCAACCACAATTGCTTTAACACATGTAGAGCAACACCAGATTGCTGCAGAGGACCAGCTCAGGCACAACGTTGAGCTCTACTTCACCTATCGTGATGCCGATGACGCTTTTAAGGTCCTTAAAAATTATTACAATTTTAACAAGCAATTGTATACAATATTATAACTATTAGATTGATATGGAATGGATTGCATTTATCTCTTTTTCTCCTGTGAGTAATGATGTTAACTAATGGTTTGGTTTGTGTTGTATATGACATACATACTAGCAAAGCCTCTAACTCGCGGCTGGAGAAACGTCGAAAAGTATCAGTGGAGTAAAAACCTTCAGTGTAGTTCTAGTGAAAAAATTTAGTTTAATTATAAAAAAACCCTAATTGATATAGTAAAAATGCCAGACTCATCTAATAAAAATTCTTAACTTAATTAAAAGAACTTATTGCCTAATTAAAAAAACTTATTGCCCAATAAATTTTCAAAGACCTGTCAAACATTATCAAAACTACATGAATATTGTGAAGAATATCAAAACGCCATGAATATTACGAAAATTCTTCCCAAAACACCTTAAGATCATCCAGAGGCACTACAAATATTTCTCATCGCTCTGAAAGTGCCGCAATGAGAAGAGAAAAACTCACGCTGGACACATTTTGAGTGGATGGGGTGTATTTATAAAACCGAAAGGTGCGTATGGAAATATAGGGACTCGTGAGCCTTTAAATTTTATATATATATATATATATATATATATATATATATATATATATATATATATATATATATATATATATATATATATATATATATATATATATTTTCGAAAGTTTAGCGAAAGTCCAAAATTTTCTGTCATATTCCAGTCTTAAACCGACTGTAAAGATTGTGGCATTACAAAAGCTTAGCATGTAAGAGCTTTAGATTTCTATCTTATCCTCTAAATTTGAGCAGAATACCATCTAGTAACAGAATAATCGTTCATTTATCAAGATTAGAAATGTGCAAAACCACTACAAAAATTATTAATCTAATTTTTGGAATGCATTAAAATCTGCAGAACCCTTACCATTCGGCCTGCATGTATCTGTATAAAATGAAACGACAGTGGAAAGCCAGAAAATGAAAAGCGTCCATAGCTGAGGAAAGCTAGAAAATGAAACCCTGGTATAGTGAGAAAATGATCGCTTGGACAGCTGAGGAAATTCAAATGTGGTAATTTGAACAGTAATTTTTTAATATGATTAGGTAAATGTTAAAAAATGAAGAGGTTGACCAATGCATTCAAAAATACAAAGAAGTTATAAAGAGTAAATCAAATTTTGATTTGGGAGTAATAGAACTTGGAAGAGCAACCATTGCACAGGAATAACACACAACAATAGATTGTATTACTACATTAAACACAACACATTACACATATATATAGTTGGATTCAGATCCAACTGATTCCACTCATGGAGGGAGAGGTTGAGAGAATATCTCAGCAACCTCCTATAAATCTTCAACTAACCCAATCTTAGTATAATGCATTAATGAAACATTATTCTCTAACACCCCCTTTAATGCTTACATTAAAAAATCTTACAATAATGAAATCGCAATTACATGACATACAATACTTTAACTTTGTCTGTCTGTCTGGTCTTCCTCAGCACTGAAACTCACTCTGCAATCACATGGCTTCCGCTCTTTCTTCTTCCTCTTCTTCGAGCTTTCCATCGACACATTTAAAGTCAAAATGCCTCTGACCATCTTTCTTGCACTTGTATACTCGACAATTTGACAACTTGGCTCATCGGGGCTTCCGTGATAAAAGTTGACAATTATTGATGCATTCTATGAACTTGCCTTCATCTGTCGAATTTTTGCTTTCGGCTATCCTTCAGTATCTAGAAGAAAAGTTTGGATACTGAATGTCCTCAACATTCCTTTACACAAGGTGACTTCCAATAAAAACAATGTACTTGATAYTGGGGCTACCAGCTTGCATCAAAATACAAGTTCTTATTTTTATTTTTTTTACATAGACACTTACACACAAAACTTTAAACTCACCACGTAAAGGTAACCTGTAATTGTCGATCTTGGAGCACTGAAGTACAACAAGAGTCTACAACTTTTAACAGACCTCAAACCAATTATGCGTTCTTATAGCTCCAAAGAACATCAATAACTACATACCTGAATTCTGTCACTATGTTCTTTGAATAGTTCTTGACAATATAATTTTACAAACAAAAAATAATACTAATACATATTTAATAGAGAACTTATAACTTATATGACAATTTCCACACCAAATAATTCCCCACACATTATCGATGCCTCTATTCTTTGGACAATGTTCTGCATAGGCCGTTGAAAGAAATAAAAACAGAATTATGCAATAGCAACAGATTCTAAGAAATAAACCAGATCCCTCATTCTAAGAAAATTGAATCTTCAGATCTGCGACCTCCTTCTCTTGCTGGCAAAATAGACTCATGATTCGTTGTTTGCATAGCTTCAAGGGCACGAGCAGGAGTTGTATCTCGATCCACTGGTTCAAGAACAACGTACTGCAGATAATATCAAGGGTATTGTTGAATAAGGGCAATCGCTGGTTAATAGAAACATGCAGAGGAACGAGCAGCTCACGACATTTCATTGAAGGGCACTTCGAGGTTAAACATAGCGGTGACAATGGTACCATTCCGGACACGCAACAACATAATAAAGGTTCCAGTTCCCGCGCTGAAATGCAGACCAATTCGGATCTCTCCGGGCGCCTTGAGACGTAAAATCTTGTCCACGCTGAACTGGACTGTCCTATTATTATATGTATCTGAAAATGACGAGTATTCATTCTTTTCACAGTGTATCCAACAGCAGATGCGGCCTCAGGTCTATCACAATTCCTAGATCACGGCCTTCGTCCTCTTTCACAGCAGTGATTTCACTTTGGCTCTTTTTCCTTCACGTGTAGCCTCCCTTCAACAAGACTCACAGACATATTACAAAACAACAGCTCTACGTCCTGGATAGCAACGTCAAATATTGCTCTCAGCAACATCGTACTCACAGATTACTCCAAAACCAATCTACTTTCTCTTACAGATACCTATGTTAAGCTAATCCCATGATATATATATCTACAGAGAATCGGCTCCCAATCTATTTCATATTCCAGCCTCTCTCGTAAGAGAGTCAAGACTGTCCTAGCTCTGATACCATAATAGAATTTGGAAGAGCAACCATTGCACATGAATAACACACAACAATAGATTGTATTACTGCATTAAACACAACAAAGTACACATATATATAGTTGGATTCGGATCCAACTGATTCTACTCATGGAGGGAGAGGTTGAGAGAATATCTCAACAACCTCCTATAAATCTTCAACTAACCCAATCTTAGTATAATGCATTAATGAAACATTATTCTCTAACAGGGAGGACTACTAAGAATATTCTAGCATCTTCAATTGTTAACCATCATATTATAATTTTAGATTAAAAGGTGATTAATTGTGTCCATTACCAATAGATATACACCTTTGATTTAATTATAACAAACTTTGAAAGCAGGATTTTTTTTAACAATTTTTTGCTATTTTTCAAAATAATTATATTTAATATGTATTAAAAAATAAAATATTTGATTTTCGCATTTTGTTCTCTTGATTGAGATGTGAGTGTGAGTCAATAGAAACTTTCAAGTTTCCAATTCAACGATAGAGTAACTTATTGCTACTAAATCCAAGTTAATTGTTGGATTTTTTTGAACGAATATAGGAGTTTCCATGCTTAAGAAACAATGAATACTAGTTTTTGGCTATTGTAGGGTCTCACGTGGGCAAAGTCATGAAATGGCAACGAAATTTGATAAGCAAGGGGTATTATCAACCTATTTTAGCATGAAGTTCATGTAGCGCATTAGTTGTCTCTCATCTATGAACCCTGAGTACTATCTTTGGTATGATACCGAATGAAAGTGCACGCCATTCAAATTAGATATATATCAACATAAATATATATCTGTTAATGTGGGTATAATTTTATTTTAGATTTCAAAAAGTATTCACTTTCTAAATATCTATTAGAAATAGTAATAAAATTTCTATATGTCTAATATTAATAATATTATCAATTACAATTAAAATTAAAATCTATGGAGAGAATTTAAATGCATATGCTATGTGCATTGAAAATACTACAATTAAAAATAGTAATAAAATTTCTATATGTTTAATAGAGTATATGATGTAGATCCCCCTTCCCTCGTAAGGGTTCTGTGACCTCTCGGTCAAGGATTCCCTCGTAAGGGTTCTGTGACCTCTCGGTCAAGGATCTTAATCTTCTGAGCTGAATTATCTCTTTTGAGCCTTTAATATCTCTTGGAAAAAATTACATAGGCCCCTTTTTCTCTTTAGGCATAGATCTTATGGAACCCGCGCCCCCCCTCCCCTCTTTAGCGCTTTTATAAACTTGAAATTTGGGTGCTAACTCCTTCCGCTAGCCCCTCTTTGCATGTGACCTCGGGCTGTGACCCAGAGCTTAACCTTCTGGGTGCTTCACAATTTCGGGATTTTAACCAGGACCATATCCACGATCCATGTCCCCCTTCACAACCAACGATTGAGATCTACTTCGAGACTCCGCGCTCCGGGAGTTCTGAATGTTTCGACCTCCACTTTTTCCCAGAGTACTCCATACCCGACGTTCTAGATCAAGCGCCACACGTCCGTCCAAATCAACAACTCAGGTCCACTTTGGGACTTCGGTGTTCGGGAGTCCCATGCACTCACACAACCTTTTCTCCCGAAGTACTCTGTACCTGGAGTTCGAGATCAAGCGCCACGCGTCCATATAAATCAATAGTCGTGGTTTACTTTGGGACTTTGGTGTTCGGGAGTTCCGAACATTCCAATAGTCTGTTCTGCCAAAGTACCTTCTTTTGGATTGAAGGATCGTGTGCCACACATCATTCCCATTCGATGGTGGGGATCCACTTTGGGCGACCCACTCCTCTGCGTTTATTTTTCCTCGCTTCCGAAGTGTGCGATCTGCTGACGCATGTCTCCCGCAAATCGACGACTATAAATCACTTCGACTATTTGGGCTTCAGGAGTTTCAGCCTCTGCACACTCTCTTTCTCCCAGAGTGCTTTCACATGAATTCAATGATCTATCGACGCGTGTCTCCCACAGATTGATGACAACAAATCACTCCAGCTAATCGGTCTTCGAGAGTCTTGGCCACTCCACCCTCGTTTTTTCCGAGAGTGCTTTCACATGGATTCCACGGATTTCTGCCATGTGTCCTCCCTCAGATCGATGGCTCAGGCGAAATCTGTTACTCCACGGAACTCACGGCTAACTGCCTCGCAACTGCGCTAGATTTGACGATCTGGAATAACTCCACTTCCTCTTGAAGGGATCCTGGCTGATAACTAGTTAAACCTTCAAAGCTTCTCTCGGGCCTTTGAAGATTCCTTCCCGCTATCACTCTTGACCTTTGTTTCTCGAACCCTTTGACTCCTTAGAGGGATGCTTCGACACTTAGTCGAATTTCAGATATGTTCACTCCTTGCAACAAATCTTGACGCTCTTTCATAAGAAAACTCAAGCTATTCCTCCTGAGTTTTTTGAGTCAAATACTCTTTCGACACACTCCTTACATACGATATGCACACTTTGCATATGAAAGTTTCATGCTATCTCTTCTGAGATTTGAGTCAAAAAACTTTGTTAAACGAACTCCTTGTGTACAGTATGAACTCCTTACATAAGCTCAAGGAAAAGAAACAATTGAAACTTATTCAACCCTTCACGGATTCATTCATTCACAATATAACTCATGCATTCATGAAAACTAATAATAGCAGAGAATAGTTACACAACAACACTTTCATGCATTTGGATCAATATCCCTGTGTTATATTCATTCAAATATAAATGACTACAATTGATACAAGCAAATAACAACTAACTTAGAAAATACTAATATGCAACTATCAACTATTCTACAACATTATGTTCATAAGTGGAGTGGAAAAGGAAATATCCAACACTTTAAGTGAAAACAACGAAACCTTTAAGTTGATCTTCTACTTTAATAACAATCAAGTGGTGCCTTTATTAAAGTTATTAACCTCTATGTTCTTAAGCCGAGTTTTGATTCATGTATTTGATTATTCCTAATACATTGAATTTAATATCCATTCTAACTCAGCAGAATTTCATATTGAAATTCATGTGAAATTAGTAGTGAGATTATGGACGTCTTACTTATTCTTATTAGATGAGTTGAATATTAAGTGTATTGTTATTACATTTAAATACATTAATGATTATGTTATCACAATATTTTTAAGAAATATAGTTACTTACCTCATCACACCTCGGTATGACAGACACATAAATGAGATTACTTCATCTTAGAGAATATCATTTCAAAGTACTAATGATAAAAAAATCCATAATGGTTGGGTTGACTTTGAAACGTCCTATCAATGAGATAGTGACCAATTAATAGTTAGATCAAAATAATTCTAAATTATTTGTGGTAATAGCAGCTAATTAGTAAGGCTCATTTTATCTAATTAGTTGCTACATGAAATTATATAATTACCACAAGAAATTTATAATTGAAATAATAGGTATTCTCTTGTCCTTGTATTAGAATAACTTATAAAAATGCAATTGGAGTCTAAGCTGATTAAGGGATCATGATTAAATAAGTAATTGGCAATAATAAAGGAGAGAAGAAGTTGAGAGAATTATTAAGGACATAGTATTTTCATTTAATTATTCTTTGAGTTTCATAATTTATTTAGTTATCTATACTACACTTATATTCTTTCCATTGAAGGAAAGTAAAAGAATAAATTCTTGTGATTGATTTTATATATATTTATATGTGTGGGGTATAGTTGTAGTAGTTACTCAAGTTAAGTTGTTCATAAAATGTCCACACATATATATATATATATATATATATATATATATATATATATTAAAAATTGTAAATTTTTGATAAGAATTTATCTTAATGATTGGCAAACTTAATAGATATTATAATTCATAAATTGTTAAATGATATCATTGAAATTTTTATAATTGAATTATCATGTTGGAGATTTAAAATGGTCTCGATGAAACTGATTTTGATCTTGATGTAATGTTCCATAAGTGACATAAAAGTTTTGTTGTTTCTTTGAAAAAAAAAAAGTCAATACAATACATGTTAAAATTCCTATATATAGGTTTAAATATGCATATTTTCATATGATTACTCTACTTAATTTTACCTTTTATTTAGCAGATGTGAGAGGGTATTTACATATGGTATCATAGCAGGTTCAACCCTGCGACTAGGGACTCGTTACACCTTCCACTGTGTTAAATTAATTATTAAAGATGTATCACTAATAAATTTTGAAATTGTCTATGCAGGTAATCATGGTTAGAGGATGCAGGGGAAGAAGACATCATGGTGTGGGAAGAAGACGTAGGCCTCCTCCAGTTGTATCCATGCCAGAGGGATCAAACCCTCAGGGAGATGAACAAACCACTAAGCAAGAGAAGTTTGTTGTGGGAGATGTGGTAGGTACGATGAGATCCTTCCAAAGAATGTCAGAGGCATTGATCAAAAGTATTGATTAGTATGAAAACATAACGTACGTGCCCAATGAAGGTTCACAATGCATTCCAACATGTAGTAGTAGTATACACAAAGAGCTCAAGAAAGTGAATTTTCTCTAGTTCTCGCAGAGGAATCGCCGGAGAACATGGTGATGTGCTTCAAACTTCGTGATTACACCTCCAACAACAAATTACACATGGTGGTATTTCAACTGAAAGAGAGTGCTCTACTTTGGTGAAAGACACTCCTACCTCAACTAAACATGGTCGATGAAGACATGTCATGGAAATTGTTCAAGGAAAAATTTCGGGAGAGGTACCTGTCCAATGAATTCATTGAGCTCCAACTTAATGAATTCAATGTCTTATGACAGGGTAGTTGTACAGTACCATAGTATGAGGATAGGTTCATGGAGCCACTTAGGTATACTCCACATATTGTGTTTGGCCTTAACTTCAACATTCGTGCAAACATGTAGTTCAGAAGAAACTCATAGCTTAGGAATAGCTGGACAATGGGGGTCAAGGAAAGACTCCTTTTAGACAAACTTGCCAGGTGACACAAGGAGCAAAACAACATCCGACGCCAACTTGATAGACTTTTGGGCATCGAGATATGCCCAGTAGACCTATGTTCTCGACACCAAGAAGACAAACTCCTCATCAGAGGACTCCTTATAGAGCACCACAAAAGCAACAACAATAACGTTTTCCATAACAATAACAACAATTTAGGCCTATTCAACAGAACAAAATAGGTTCACAGATTGTTATTCCAACAACTTCTACTTCAGGGACCAGGATGTAACATCCCCCAAAATAAATTATTGTTAAGTTTGAAATTGCTTAAGCATTTATTTCTGTTTTTGGTAAATTCGAAATTGGAAAATTATTGTCATTTATGGCAATTCCAAATTTCGAATTTAATTAATAATTGTAAATTATGATTATGAATGTTAGGAAAAGATCTGATTTGTCCCAACTAACTCTTTGACTATGACACTTGTAAGAAACAAATAATTTTATATTTATTGTTGATGGACAAATGAAACATCCAAGTTGAAAATCAGCTCACCATGACTCCATGAGAGGGGAACATGTTGGAACTACCTAGGGATGAATGTTACAAGTGGAAAATAAGGAATTTGGCCATTGGCACCCCCTGAAAATCAGGGATTTGTAAATTTGTGAAAATTCCCAAGGGGAAGAGACCTAGGCACAATTGCTTTTGGCATATATAGCATATGAGAGGAGGTAGGACGTTGTGAAGTATGTTGGGGAAAATAGTATCACTTGTTGGTATGAACACTACATTCTGAGTGTGAGGCAAGGAGAAGTTTCCTATAATTGAAGAAGGACTATAGATAAGGAGGAGTTTGGAGTTTGTCCTCATGGGTTCATGGTCAGGATAGGGGGTGAACATAGTAAGTAGATTGGCTGCTCTATTCTATGGTTGGGTGGAACTTGGTTGTTCCATTTGTTGTTTCAACTTTAGTAGATTGGTTGCTCTGTTCTATGGTTGGGTGGAACTTGGTTGTTCCATTTGTTGTTTCAACTTTTGGTTCATATATGTTCCTCTACTCTTCTCTGGTTGAATTTATGTTGAATAAATAATTGGTAGTATACATTCTATTATTATTCCTGGATGGATGACCTATTGTTTTATGGTTGATAAAATGCATCTATTATGTTAGTAGAATGATATGAATCGTCTTTGTTAGATAATGGCTAAGGAGGATAAAACGAATTATATGATGAATCCTTGGAGATTGTATTCAGTTAATGACTAAAGTAAGATTGTATTCAGTTAATGACTAAAGTAATGAAACCACTGTTTATCTGTTGTTGGAATATATTTGTTTTGATTATGAATAAAGTAATAAAACTACTATTTTCTGTTGTAGGAACATATTCATTTTGTTAATAAATGAAGTAATAAGCTATGATGTATTAGCTGTTATAGGAACATATTTATTTTGTTAATAAATGAAGAAATAGAGCTACTGTGCATTGGTTATGGCAAGTACATGGGGTATGCCTATAAGAAAAAAAATAATCATTTCAGACCTATTTTAATCTCTACTAGACATGTGACTTACATACACATAGATAAGAAGATTTTGGAAGAAAACTTGAGATTTGATATATATATCTAGACATATTGTTGCAGGTTAAATACGTAGAACCGTTTTAGATAGTTGAGAATACCAGACAGAGTAAACTTCAAACGAAAATTAGAATAATTATCCATATAAGATGGGAATATTCATATATGTATAGAGATTTATATATATGTATATACATTATTGTTGTAAACAATGTTATATAACTACTTAAAAATATCTATACTACGCAAGCAACAAGATTTTCAGTGCTTGGACACAAGAGAGATGGAGTAAATATTTCATTAGTATGACTATGCCCATTGTATGAAATTGTACAGATCAGTCATTCACAAACTAAGTCCTTTGCAGGATAGATATAATAACACGTAAGCAAAGGCCCAATAAATTAAAATATGTGAAATATGTTCTATCATCCAGAATTGGACCAATAATTAAATGAGTATTCAAACCCTACAAAAATGCCACAAACCATAATGAATTAATAGTGGAATTAAGAGCCAATGCAAAGTTTCCCCCCTTCGTTTCTCCTTATGGATCTAAGATACAAAGTAACCAATTTGATAGGAACCTTGCGTGAAAACTAATACAATAAAGAGTATCCTAGGTGATGCTTGTATCACTGGAACAAAACCTGGATGATTTTTTTTTTTCTTTTTTTTCCTTTGAACGCTATAAATGTCAGACAAAAGTTTCTTTCAGAGCCCTATTTCTCTTCTCCCACAGAAACCCTTATTTTAAACATTCAAAGAGATGAGAATCGTAAACATTCTATTAAAAATTCTCGTATTCAAGTAGAATAGAAAAAAATTCTTCAATATACAAAGACCCAGATATGATATGGAGGATACCCCCTTAGGATTTTCTATCACACAGTAGAAGTCCGAAATTTACATTGAAAGACAGATTCAGAGAACCTACGACCTCAGAGGCAGTTAACAAAATTTTTAGAGTACCAAATCTTTAAAGGTCATGGAATAACCAAGTTAGGGTTAGAACATCTACCGAAACAGAATGGGAATTTAACACACAAAAAATCTTTTTAAAGAAGACTCCAATGCAGGACCGAGGGAGTGGGAGAGAGCAAACGAAATATCTGGTGACTAGTGCACACTACGAAAGTCTAAAATCGCAAAAGAAACTCAGAGAAAATGACAGAAAGCTATTTTATTTATCTGGTTCAGGGTAAAGTCCCTCCGGTAGATGCCCCATCCTTTTCCTCCTACCCAATACGAGTATACACAATTTAGGCCAAGCTTGCAGAAACAAATACCATGGGGTTAGCATGGGAGATTTTTTGCCAAGGACACAAAGAGATGAAAGATAATGAAACAAAAAACCTAAAAATTCGCCTCTGAGATGAGTAATAGCAATGGTTATGAACCCTGTAACTTGCCATGTGACAAGAGGGAGGTGGCACATTTATACTGGACACAGTGATCGAGCGATAACCCTTGGGAGGTACCCTGGCAGGTGTCCATTAATAGTCTAGGCAGAGACTTGAATTCGAGACCTGGCAAGTACCTCATTCACATGCTTACAAAAATATTGCGAGGGATACTACTCGGTCAAGGTAAGCTTATTTCGGTTATCAAGCCCAACCTATCGTTCAGTTAAAGTTGCGAGCACCTGCTTAACGAATTCAGGGAAGAGAACTGGTATCGTTGGGCCCCTTAAGGATTCCCAACCATCAACCAAATTACGAGTCTGGGTATTGGTAAACGTAAGGTTAACCATGAATTTTCCATCAGAGTCTATTATTCGGATAGTTAGATAAACATAAAGTCACCTTTTTATGTAAGGTGTGTGGCTCTTACTTCGATAAGGGTGTATGATCTATTGGAACCTAATAGTTTCGTATATATCCTTTATGTCATAATAAACATTTATGCTATGCTTGGAGAGGGCTCCAATACTATTAATACTTTAACAATTTACAACGTCAAACGTTTATGCCTAGGGATGGGTATAATATTCAGGATCCATATTATTGTAAACGTTAGTTCGTGTAGCTATATATATATATATATATATATATGCCGATGTTTATATATGGATTTATTACAATGATTGTGGGGTCTCCAATCCGTTATCTTAATTTTAGAAATGTTAGAAATCTAAGAAGATAGAGTATAGCGAAGTTACCCCCTCAACCTGTGTATATGGGATTACTATGCAGAACGAAATGACTCTGAAAATAAAGTCTTTTATATTGGAAGTTAGTGGTATTGATACAAATGGTAAACATAGTCCTTACGAAAGCAAATGAAAACTACCTACTTACAATAACTTTAAGTTTTTCGAATTAAGTTGATCGAAGAGGAAGGAATTTTAATGTTCCTAAGGAAAAAAAAATTCGGTASATATGGGGAACATTACATATGGTATCAGAGCAGAGGTTACAACACTTGGACCTTAAACAGGGCCAAAATATTTACTTAAGCACATATTTTCTTTTTACGTAAAACTAACAAAACAATTACTGTTACAAACTGAAAACACTTTATTTCTGTTGTGATCATGGCAACCCAGAATGAAGAAGAGATTAGATTCGAGGAGAATCCTGAGTAAAGGCCTCCTGAAGAATAGAGGTAGAACAGTGACGAAAGTTCACCTACCAAAGTTCTGGAAACTATGAGAAATCTCATCGTGGAGCTGCAAGTCTTCAAAGCACATAATGAGAAACTTAAAAAGGCACAGCAGGAACAACAAATAAATGAAGTTCTACTACGAAGCATAGTGACAAAAAAGATCCCAAAGGATGATAACCAGGAAGAGAAGGTCAGTAAAAGGGCCTCCAAGAATTCTGGGCCTAAAGCAGAAAAAGGGGATAGCTCTTCTGAAGGTTCATCTTCAGTAGAAGATAAAACAAAAATAGGAAGAAAAAGAAAACAGGTGGACCATCTTGAGGGAGAGTTTAAGAAAATAAAATTGTTTACCTTTGACGGATAATCCAGAACATGGGAGGAAGTTGAAGCATGGTTATTATACATAAAGAAGTATTTCCAGATATACAACTATTCCAACAATATGAAGGTCATAATGGTCATCTGTAATTTGAAAAGAAAAGCTAGCATATGGTCGCAGGACCTGAAGTTGGCCAAGGGCCTAAAGGAAAAATAGATGGAATGGTCAGACTTTAAGAAATACTTTAAGAAACAATATCTATATGAAAGTTACTATGAAAGAAAAACCAAAGAATTTTATGAGCTACAACTCGATCAAATGGCTATGGATGACCTGATAAACAAACTTCTGGAATTATTAAGGTTTGTGCCTTACATCCGAGAGGACAAAGTAAAAATTCAATGGTTCCTAAGTTGTTTACCACAGTCCTATAAGGATAGATTCAAATTCAATAATCCCAATTCCTTAAGTGAAGTTTCCAGGAAGGCCCGAATGTGTTATGACCAATACAAACAATGATCAGAGTTTTCCCAAGGCTTGGAAAGACAAGAAACAAGATCATATGAACCAACGGAAGAAGGGATATCAACCAACCCCTTTATGGAATGCAACAAAGAGTTTTCCAAGGAAATATTATCACACTAATAACCAAAACACCCAAGGAGGTGGTAAACCAGTTAATATGGGAACAAAGAATTTTGGGGATAGCCACAGGGAACAGTTAAAATGATGAGAATGTGGAGAACCTCATTTAAGGAGGAATTGTCCATGTTTGACTTCAACAACCAATACTACGATTCACAACCTACATGAAGCTTCTATAGTGGGAGATGTAGGTAGAAGCTTACATCGGATCAATGCAGGCGTGGATGGCCGACAAGTTGATCAACAACCCACTGTAGTGGAAATTGAAGGTAAAATTAACAATACTCATATTTCTGTTTTAATTGACCCTGGAGCTACATTGAGTTATATCACTCTTGGTGTAGTGGATTCGAATAAACTTAACAAAACAAAACATGTATAATCTTGGCTAGTACAACTAGCAATAGGGACAAAAAGAAAAGTATCTGATTTTATTTTGTGTCTGTAAGTTCAGTTTAGGTGGTCAAAACACAGAGACAAATCTGAACATTCTACCATTAGGGTCTTATGACATAATTATCAGAATGGATTGGTTATAAAAATATAAAGCAATTTTAGATTGTTATGAAAAAAAACTCTCAAGTATAAAGACGAAAATGACACTGTTAGGACAGTTCAAGGCATATAAAAACAAATCTCAGTTAGGAAGATTTCAACAATGCAATTTAAGAAGTGCATGAGAAAAGGTTGTCAGATTTATGCTATCCAAGTGACAAACCTGTTGGAAAAGAAAACAAACCTAGCTTAGAGGATTTTGTCGTCTTGCATGATTTTAGAGATGTATTTGTTGATGAGATGCATGAATTACGCCAAGGAGAGAGATATAATTTTCTATCGACGTACTGTCTGGTTCATCCCCTATATCTAAGGTGCCCTACCGAATGCGTCTACCCGAGTTGACAGAATTAAATATCCAATTACAAGAACTACATTTGGCCAAGTGTCTCACCATGGGGAGCACCAATTATTTTTGTTAAAAAGAAGGACAAAACCCTAAGTTTATGCATCGATTACAAACAATTAAACTAAATGATGGTTAAGAACAAATACCCCTGAACTAGGATCAATGATCTATTCGATTGAGTAGGTGGGGCAAAGATATATATATATATATA
The DNA here is from genome assembly GCA_009831015.1 of Picea engelmannii. Classification (NCBI taxonomy): domain Eukaryota; kingdom Viridiplantae; phylum Streptophyta; class Pinopsida; order Pinales; family Pinaceae; genus Picea; species Picea engelmannii. The sequence continues at coordinate 12,426 of ML798340.1, read as the reverse complement.
TTTTTAAATTGGATTTAAGATCTGGTTATCACCCGGTTAGAATAAAAGATGAGGACATAAGAAAAACAACATTCAGGACGAGATATGGACATTACAAATTTGTGTTCTATTGTTTGGTCTTAATAACATGCCAACAACTTTCATGTGTTTAATGAATAGTATTTTCAGTCAGTACTTGGATAAGTTTGTTTTGGTATTTATTGATGATATCCTAATGTATTCTAAAACAAAATAATAACACGAAGAACACCTAAGGAGCACGAATGAAACTACGTCACTCATGACTTAGAGTTGGTAGGTATAATAGACACTTTAAAGATGTGGTGACACTATATAATGGGCAGAACAATTCTTCTATTGACTGATAACAGTGGCATAAAAATTTTGTTTAGTAAACGAGACTTTAACGCAAGGCAACCAAGATGGGTGGCCTTCTTGAGCGAATTCGACCTTGAGGTAAGACACATTAAAGGTAAGGAAAACAAGGTGGCTGATGCTTTAAGTAGAAGAACTTATGGGATGTTTGAAATAAGAATTAGCAGGGCTAAAAGTGATCTTGAGGAGAGGATAAAGGCTTCAAGTAATAATGATGAAAATTACACTAAAACAGTGGAAAATTTACGAAATAATGCATAAATTTAAACAGAATAGATCTGAGTTTAGACATAAATGGTCTAGTAAGATTTAAAAACAGATTATACATACCAGATTCTGCTGAATTAAAGTTAACAGTTTTAGACAAAGTACATAAGAAACCATATTCAGGTTATTCAGGATACCAGAAAATGGTGAAAACACTAAGGAATTTATTTTATTGGCCTAATATGAAGGGGAAAACAACATAATACTTATCTAGGTGCCAAGATTTTCAATAGGTGAAAGCTGAACACCATCATTCATCCGACCTGTTGCAACCTCTATCTGTGCCAGAATGGAAATGGGAGACTATATCATTGGATTTTATTACAGGTTTGCCTAGAACTCAAAAACAAAATGATTCAATTATGGTAGTAATCGATAAGCTTAGTAAGTCTGCACACTTTATTCTTGTAAAAGTCTAATTTTAAAGATATTATTATCGCTGAAACATTCATGAAATAAAATTTTAAACTGCATGGTATTCCTAAAATGGTGATTTCAGGATAGAGACATAAAATTTACATCTACTTTTGGAAAGAATTGTTTGCAGGGTTAAATACTAACTTGAATTTCAGCACAAGTTATCATCCACAAACGGATGGGCAAATTGAACGAACAAACCAAATCGTGGAAGATATGATAACGTAAGGACAAAACCAAGCAATTGGGAAGACTACCTACAATTTGGTGGAATTTGCGTACAACAATGATTACCAAACATCGACTAAGATGAGCCCCTTCGAAGTTCTATACGAGAGAAAGTGTACGACTCCGATTAGATGGGATAACCCAGTTGAAAGACTCATGGTGGAACCAGAAGGCGAGTTCTAAGCGGAACCTCTGCGCATTCTAGACAGGATAGAAATAACACTACTTAACAGAGCCGTCGCCCAGGTAAAATTGCAATGGAAGCACTTTAGTCCTAAGGAGGCCACTTGGGAGTTGGAGGGAGATTTGAAGAAATCTCATCCAATCCTGTTTCAAGAAAGGGACGAACACTGAGGAAAGTGTTTTATTGAAGTGGGAAAGGATGTAACATCCCCAAAAATAAATTATTGCTAAGTCTGAAATTGCTTAAGAATTTATTTCCGTTTTTGGTAAATTCAAAATTGGAAAATTATTGCCATTTACGACAATTCTGAATTTCGAATTTAATTAATTGTAAATTATTATTATGATTGTTGGGAAAAGATTTGATTTGACCCAACTAACTCTTTGACTATGACACTTGTAAGAAAAAAATAATTTTATATTTATTTTTGATGGACAAATGGAACAACCAAGTTGAAAATCAGCTGACCATGACTCCATGAGAGGGGAACATGTAGGAACTACCTCAGGGCTAAATGTTACAAGTGGAAAATCAGGAATTTGGCCATCGACAACCCTTGAAAATCAATGATTTGTAAGGCTGCAAAAATTCCCAAGGGGAAGAGACGTAGGCACAAATGCTTTTGGCATATATAACATATGAGAGGAGGTAGGAAACTGCGAAGTATGTTGGAGAAAATAGTATCACTTGCTGTTATGAGCACTGCATTCTGAGTGTGAGGTGAGGAGAATTTTCTTGTAACTGAAGAAGGACTATAACCAAGGAGGAGTTTGGAGTTCGTCCTCATGGGTTCATGGTCAGGCTAGGGGGTGAACAGAGCAAGTAGATTGGCTTATCTGTTCTATGGTTGGGTGGAACTTGGCTATTCCAGTTGTTGTTTCAACTTTTGGTTCAAATATGTTCCTCTACTCTTCTCTGGTTGAATTTCTATTGAATAAATAGTTGGTAGTATAAATTCTATTATTATTCCTAGATGGATGACCTATTGTTTTATGGCTGATAAAATGCATCTATTATGGTAGAAGAATGATATGAATCCTCTTTGTTAGATAATGGCTAAGTAGGATAAAATGAATTATAGGATGAATCCTTGGAGATTGAATTCTGTTAATTACTGAAGTAATGTAACTATTGTTATCTGTTCTCGGAAAAGATTTGTTTTTCTTATGAATAAAGTAATACAAATACTATTTTCTGTTGTAGGAATATAATCATTTTTTTAATGAATGAAGTAATAAGCCATGATGTATTAGCTGTTATAAGAACAAATTTATTTTTTTAATAAAGGAAGAAATAGAGCTACTGTGCGTTGGTTATGGTAGGTACATGGGGTATGCCTATAAGAAAAATAGAATCATTTCAGACCTATTTTAATCTATACCAGACATGTGAATTACATACACATATATAAGGATATTCTGGAAGAAAACTTGAGATTTGATATATATATCTAGACATATTGTTGTAGGTTAAATACACAGAACCGTTTTAGATAGTTGAAAATACCAGACAGAGTAAATGTGAGACAAAACTTAGAATAATTATCCATATACGATGGGAATATTCATATATGTATAGATATTTATATATATATATATATACATACATTATTGCTGTACATAATGTTATATAACTACTTATACACATATACTACACATGCATCAATATTTTCAGTGCTTGGACACAAGAGAGATGGAGTAAATCTTTCATTAGTATGACTATGCCCATTGTATGAAATTGTACAAATCAGTCATTCCCAAACGAAGTTCTTTGTTGGATATATATAATAACAT
>ML798339.1:891256-903256 GCA_009831015.1 Picea engelmannii | reverse complement strand
CCATCATTCCCATCATTCTCATCCTTGTAGTTTTCATCCAAATACTTATAAAAATCCATTGTTGAAACTAGATGTGAAATTTAATTTTCCCATGTTTAATGGAGAAGCTAATGCATACAAGATTAATAATTGGATCATACAAATCAAATTTTACTATCATGTCTAGCAGAACAAAGAGGAAGAGGAAAATATCCAGTTCTCTTCTCTTCGGATGGAAGGAACAACCCTTGTATGGTGGGAGAGAAAACTTCATAAAGGTAGCAAACATAATGGTAAACTCATTTCTTCATGGTCTAAATTTACATTTGCGTTGAAAAAGCAATTTTATCCACTGGGTTATGTTCAAAAATCCATGATGGAATGGAAAAATATAGGATAGGGTAAAGGTCAGAGTGTTCATAGTTTCACGGAGGAATTTAGGAAAAAAGCACTTACATTAAATATTCCCTTAGACTCTCATGAAACTTTGATGAATTATATTGGTGCAGTTCATAGTTACATTTGACATACATTATTATTGTTTAATCCCACAAACTTAGATGAGGTGTGTGTGTGCAAGAAAATCACCTTGAAAGCATGGGTAAGAATTTACATGAAGATCATAAGCATTCACAAGACCATTTCAAAAGGAAATGCAAAGGAAAGAATAAGAGGATAGCTACAACAAAGAAAGAGGGATAAAAATCAATTTGCACTCATTTCCAGAAAGATGGGAACGATGATGAGAATTGTTCGGAACTACATCCATAGTTAAGACCAAAATGATTTGGTGGCCAAAGGAAGCAGAAAATTGTTGCTATCGTGCAAGAAGACATAGGTTTCGACTCATGAGATGAGGAAAATATCACAACAGTTGGATTACAAGGTAAAGTTTCCTTGCATGCTAGTTCAATTTATAAAATTCCATCTCTTGAAAATGATGAAAGAAGAAGTGAATTATTCCACATAACAATAGTGACAAAGGAAACAAAAGTGGAAACTTTGTTTGATCTGGGCTCACATGTTAATTTGATATCTGAAGGGATTATAAAGAAATTGGGATTAACCACAACACCTCATTAGAAACCTTACCCTCTTGGTTGGGTGCATGATAATGAAAAACTTTAGGTTACTAGTCAGTATAGATTGAAGTTTGATATTGCTTCTAAGTTGGTAGATGAAGTTGTTTTGGATGTAGTTCCTTTGGATATATATGGTCTTGTATTAGGGAGTCCTTATCTTTATGACAAAAAAACAATCTTCTTTCGGAAAGAGAAAAAATACCATCTCACAAAATATGGAGTGTGATGCAGGAGCATCATTGGCAAGCGCACAGAGGCAGGACCACTCAACACGTGAGAGTTCTTCCAGAAATTCAACGTTGATAGTTGCAGCCGATTTCAAAATCTGCCTTCACTAAGTGCCAGAATTTACCTTTGGAGGCACGCTTGAACCAGTGCCGAATTTTACCCTTTGAGACAAGTTTTGAAATCGTAAACAGAGCCGAAGTTTCCACTACAGCTCTGGAATGCGATTTCACTAAGAGAGTGTGGTATGAATTTGAGAGTAGGCAAGTAGCCAAGGGAAACCCTAGAAACATTTTAGAGTTATGTAGAAGTTTGTACACCCAGTTAGAGAGAGCAACAATACAGAGAGAAATTAGTTGTAAGAGAGAATTGTGAGTTAGCAGGAGAGCTCAATTTTTGAGTTACTATAATTTTGAATGTATTATGTAGCCATTGAGAACTTGTGAATATAACAGAAGGAAAATTGATCCAAATGTATGGCGTCTGGACTGTGTGTGTTTTTCCTGTCATTTCTGTTTTCATGAACAAGTGGATGGAATTGTGAGTTTTTCCAGTTTCAACTATTTCTCTTGATTGGAAGCTCTGCAAGGTGTGCATCGAGCCAGAGAGAAACGTAAGGAAATCACGAGGAATTTATCTATGAGAAATACCATGGATCTGAGTTATCGAAATCCCTCAGACACAAGGACTGTGCAGGAAATCGAAGTCTGGACTAGACAAAGCTCAGGAGGAACAACACTTCGGAAAGTGTTATCGAGATCCAAGAATTCATTCCCTGTAAGAAGCGAAGACTGAGTCTTCAAAGACTTAGAAAATTGATGTAGGAGCATCACTCCAAGCCAGCTATGCGCCAGCTAGCCAACACATCAAGCACGTGCTCAATGGAGAGGAGAGAGGCGCAACCCTCTCATTTTTCAAATTTTAAATTGTATTAAATATTTGTAAGGATGGTAGATCCAAGCCATGCCTTCGAGCAAGCTGTAGTTAGTGTCACCTTAATGGCTGACATGTTGATGGGAATCTAGATCCAATTTGGATTAGATGGCCCATTCAATATAATTGAATGTAAATTAATGAGAGTTGGTGAGGATGGAGGGAAGATCTTGAGGAGCCCCTCTTTGTAAAAAGATCTTCTTTTGTTTTCAGGATAGTCAGTTAAGAGAGTAGAGAAGAGATAGAGAGTTGAGAGTTTTAGAAGGGGAGAAGAGAGCCGAGACTCTGTTGTAGTCAGAGCTCGAACACATTGTAATAAGGCATTCTTGATTAATACAAACAGAGAAGTTTTTCCTGCATGTTGTTGTCCACATGTTTATGAGTTCATGAATGAATGTCTTTATGCATTGATGATATGATGTAGATGTATGTTAGGTATGCATTTGTAGGAATAGACAAAATTTACTATTTGTGAGTTCTTTGATTCTAGGTTTGGGTTCTTTGAGGCTTCATGCAAGAGGTTTCATGACAGAATACTGCGGGTTCTGTAAGCCTGTGCAAGGAGCGCACTTTTGAATTCTGCAGATTCAAACAAAGACGTGCTAGGAGGGCGCACCAGCTAAAGTCAATGAATCAAGGAGAATCCTCAAGGTTGCTGAGTACCTTGGAGGTAAGAATGTGCAAAGGAAAGCACAGAGATAACATAATCATTTAGGGTTCTGTAGAGCTCTTCCAGGAGGGCATTGAGCAAGTGCACGGGGTGCACAGGAGGAACTTTGTTTCGAGTTCAAGGAAGATAGAACTATTGAAGGTTTTGTAGAGATCTGCCAAGAGGGCATTGAGCGAGTGCATAGAGTGTACCACAGAACAATATTTTGAGTTCTAAGGAAAAAGAAGTGTCAAGGAGAAGGCACTTACAAATTTACTGAACACTCTGTGAAGAAAGGATCTGCAAGGTGTGCATCGAGCAGAAGAATGCCAGGAGGGCATGAAGCATTTCTTCGCAGGAAATACTTCAAATTGAGTTATCTAAAAACTCAGCAGCACAAGGAGTGTGTGAATAAGAACTTGTTTGAAGTTCTTTAGCTCAAAAGAAATAGTGCAAGAAGTGCTCTTAGAGTGAACTTGTCTCAATTTCAAAGGCTCACGAGGAGCAATGCCTTTGCGCACAAAGCAGTAGCCGAGAAGAGGAGAAGATTGAGAAACCTTTCAAGGTTTATGAGTTGACCAAGTTCAAGAAAGATAGCACAGTTGAGTGCAGGGACCCTGCAAGGAGTGCAGAGGTCGAGAAACCTTTGAGGTTTCAGAGTTGACAAAGCTCAGGAGGGACGATGTCTTTAGAACGTAGGTGGGAGGCAAGGATACAAGCTTCACAGTAGGAGCAAAGGCTGGGATCTTTGAAGTGTTTGAAGTATTCGAAGTTCAGGAAGAAGCACAAGCTTAGGAGGGAGCACAACTGTGGTTAGATCAACTGAAGAGAATGGGATCTGGACTATTGAATCTACGTCCAGGCAAGAAGGAGGAGAGTGCACAGAAGAAAGAGATCTGGGTCGTCAGATCTGGGTGCATGGACCGATAGCCATTAGATCCAGGAGAAGGTGCACGAGGTTTAACCCTCATATGTGAAGAGGGTTATGAAAGGCATATTTTGGCATTTCGTCTACCGGTAGATACAAAGGGAAAGAGTCAGGACTCTTGACCCACAAAATACTGAAAGGATCATGACTGTCCAACAGGAGGACACGTGGCGAGCGATCGAGGTTTTGGGGAAATCCCCGAAAGGAGGATTTCGGAATTTCGGCTACCGGGAATGCAAAGGGTAAGAGTTAAAAACTCTTGACCCATGAAATCCAGAAAAGACACAAGCCGTTGGATCAGGAGAGGCTATGAGCTATTGATCCTAGTTTGGAGTGAAAGACCGACGTTTCGGGGTTCGGTACTTCGATATTTCAGATACTGGGAGCTCGAAGGGGCAGGGAGGTTTTGCAGTAGGGATCGTGAAGTCCCGAAACATGAAAACCTTAAAACAAATGGAGGAGTAGCATGGTCACGGAACAGGGTCACACATTTCGGCATTTCGGGATTCGGCTTTTAGGCCATCTTGAGGACAAGAAACCAGGCACTTCGGCGTTGGAAACCCCGAAGTCCCGAAAGTGACGTATTGTTGGAGTGGGACTATGGTCATACATTTCGACAGTTCAGGGTTTGACTTTCCGGAAGTTCCGAGGACAAGGAGCCAGGGAAGTTTCTTTTAGAAACCTTGAAGTCATGAAATGCGATGTGCCATGGAGAAGGAACTTCGAAGGAGTTCGGCATTTTGGAAGTTAGGGATTCGACATTTAGACCATTCCGATGACTAGGAGATGAGGCGCTTGGCATTGAAGGTCCCGAAGTCACGAAATGCGACGTGCCCTGGGAGTGGGGTTGCGGTCACACATTGAGCCATTTCTGGATTCGACACTTCGGCAATCCAGAGGACAAGGAGTTGGAATGCTTAGCGTCAGAAGTCCCGAAGTCAAGAAACATGATGAGTCTGTGGAGTAGGATGTGGTCACAGGGAAAGTGGTCACATGGACTGAGGATTGGCCAAGGGATAATCGTTGATTGAGACATTTTGACATTTTGAAGGTTGGGGAATCGAAGAGTCGAGGAATTCAAGATCAGGTTTCGCGAAGTTGTGAAACCTGAATTTTCGAATTGGAAAAGGTCGTGGTCGTGTTGGAGGCCATGTGGAGGGAAAGGACCTATGGATTGGGTTCGTTGAAGGTTCTAGCAAGGAACTAAAGGAGCCACTTCAGCTCAGAGAATTCAGAATGATCCTAAGACCAAGAGGTCGCGCATAACCTACTGAGGTAATGAGTGCTGCGTCAGTGTGGTATCAGAGCTTGATTTTATCTGTATATTTTAGGTAGAAGGAGCCAAAGGAAAAGGAGTAGTCTAATACACATCAGTGTGGTATCAGAGCAGGACTTCATATGTATATTTTAGATGAAGATGATTGAAGAGATTATTGCAGGATGCAACAACAAATAGACAGTCAGGTCGACTGTAAGAAAAGGCTAGAAGCACTCACAGTTGTAGAGTGACAACAACAGGTTTGCCAGGAGGGTAGACAAAAATAGGAAAATGGTTGTTGAAGGCCATGGACATGGTGGAAAGAAGAACCACCACCAGTAGAGCGGGGTTGAGATGGAAAAATAACTTGTTGAGATAAGAGCGAGGATGGAGGAGCTTGCATTTCAAATGAAACAGGATGCAAAATCACGATGGGTGTATGAATGGACCATGAAAACAAAGGTGAAGTGACCAGTCAAGGAATTGTTGGCCAAAAGACAGCGGAGACTGTTGAAGGAATGGCTGAGGTATGCTGAAAGCCATAGGGATGAAGGTGATATGGTTCAAGTCTGTGAACCAGAGACTGGGAAGAATCTCAGTGATGATGAGGAGAAGAGATCGCTGGAGGATCTTGTGAACTGCCAGGAAGGAAGAAATGAAAGTTCAGATTGCCAGATGGGCAATGAGATGGTATCGTTGGAAGGTCTCATAGGTTGCCAGGTGAGTAGCGAGAAAATTTCAAGTTTCCAAGTGGGCAATGAGATCAGATCGATGGAGGATCTCATAGACTGCCAAGTGGGTAGTAGAAAATTCCCAATTTACTAGGTGGGCAGGGAAAAGGAGATGAGATTGTTTGAAAGTCTTGGGAGCTTAGAAGTGAGTTCATGTCAGCAGGGAGTGCTGATGGATATGAGATCGATTAATCTCATAGACTTCCAGAAGGGCAGAGAGGAAATCCCATATTTCCAGGAGGGCAAGGGAGAGCAGATGAGGCCACGTGAGAGTCTCATGAACTCAGAGGTGAGTTTGGATCAGCGAGAGGAGATGATAGAGAAGGAAGATCAGAAGAGCATTCTGATGATTGGGGGAATTCAGAGATTCCTACCACATAGCTCAATTGAGGCCAGCGAAAGTGTTGCAGATGGAGCAACAACAGAAGACAGACAACCAACAGAGACTATCATGGAGAAAGATATGGAGAATATATTAGAGGCTTCCCAAGCAGAGGAAAAGGAGCATGCAGAAGAATGGATTGAAATTTTCAGCCGGGAAGCTGAAGGGGAGGCAGCTGCAGCACTGAAGCTGATAGGAAGGGAAGAAGAAGAGCATGCAGATAAGATGCTCACTCCATGGGAGAAGGAGTTGGAGATGCTAGAGCATTGGTTAAACCATCCAAAGCCAGTATATGACTACCGTGAGTAGACAGTCATGCAGATGTTAGCAGAGGAGCATTCTGAGGAATCGCTCAGAAATTTCAGCCAGGGAGCTAAACAGATGATAACTGTGGTGCAGAGGCATGCAACGACAGATGAAGGAGAATTCTAGTTTGAGTAGCATCTGGAGGAAGTTGGAGATATGACAACAGGAGAGCCGATAGCTAGTGCCATAGAAGAGGAACCAACATGGGGGATCATGATGATCTACCCACCGATAAGACTGCATAAGGAGAGCCAGCCACTGGAGTAGCTGGACATGATAATTGAGGAGATCAGAAAGATGATGATCTAATAAACATAAGTGGTCAGCAAAGGGAAGATGAGTACAGGAGAACCTGCCATAGCAATAGGGAAATAAATGCAACAGTAACAATGAAACGAAGGAGTGGATGGACAACTCCAAAGAACAGTTTGGGATCCTTGTGGATTTCAACAACCATGCTGGGAAGCTCATGAGCAGGAGATCCTAATCCTGCTCCTAATTTTTTCACAGCAGAGGAGTATGATGCAAGAGCATCGCCCCAAGCCAGCTACATGCCAGCCAGCCATCACATCAAGCACGTGCTCAATGGAGAGGACAGAGGCACAACCCTCTCATTTTTCAAATTTGAAATTGTATTAAATATTTGTAAGGATAGTAGAGCCAAGCCATGCCTTCGAGTAGGCTATAGTTAGTGTCACCTTAATGGCTGACATGTTGATGGGAATCAAGATCCAATTCGTATTAGATGGCCCATTCAATATAATTGAATGTAAATTAATGAGAGTTGGTGAGGATGGATGGAAGAGATTAAGGAGCCCCTCTTTGTAAAAATATCTTCTTTTGTTTTCAGGATAGTTAGTTAAGACAACAGAGAAGAGATAGAGAGTAGAGAGTTTTAGAAGGGGGGTAGAGAGCCGAGACTCTGTTGCAGTCAGAGATCGAACACACTGTAATCAGGCATTCTTGATTAATACAAACAGAGAAGTTTTTCTTGCATGTTGTTGTCCACATGTTTATGAGTTCATGAATGAATGTCTTTATGCGTTGATGATATGCTATAGATGTATGTTAGGTATGCATTTGCAGGGATAGAAAAAATTTACTATCTATGAGTTCTTTGATTCCATGTTTGCGTTCTTTGAGGCTTCATGCAAGCGGTTGCATGATGGAATACTACGGGTTCTGTAAGCCTGTGCAAGGAGTGCACTTTTGAATTCTGTGGATTTAGACAAAGATGTGCCAGGAGGGCACACCAGCTGAAGTCATTGCCTCAAGGAGAATCATCAAGGTTGCTGAGTACCTTGGAGGTAAGACTATGCAGAGGAAGGCACAGAGATAATAGAATCACTGAGGGTTCTATAGAGCTCTGCTAAGAGGGCATCGAGCGAGTGCATGGGGTGCACAGGAGGAACTCTATTTCAAGTTCAAGGAAGACAGAACTACTGAAGGTTCTGTAGAGCTCTGCCAAGAGGGCATTGAGCGAGTGCATAGAGTGTACCAGGGAAATCTATTTTTAGTTCTAAGGAAAGGAAAGTGTCAAGGAGAAGGCACTTAGAGAGTTACTGAACACTTTGTGAAGAAAGACTCTACAAGGTGTGCATCGAGAAGAAGAATGCTAGGAGGGCGTGAAGCATTTCTTTGTAGGAAATGCTTCAAATTGAGTTATCCGAAAACTCAACAACACAAGGAGTGTGCGAATAAGAACTTGTCTGAAGTTCTTAAGATTAGAAGGAATAGCGCAAGAAGTGCGCTCAGAGTGAACTTGTCTCAAGTTCAGAGGCTCAGAAGGAACAGTGCCTTTGCACACAGAGCAGTAGTCGAGAAGAGCAGAAGATTGAGAAACCTTTCAAGGTTTTTGAGTTGACCAAATTCAGGATGGATAGCACAGTTGAGTGCAGAGACCCTGCAAGGAGTGCATAGGTCGAGAAACCTTTAAGGTTTCAGAGTCGACAAATCTCAGGAGGGACAACATCTTTAGAACGCAGGTGGGAGCCGAGGATACATGCTTCACAGCAGGAGCAAAGGCTGAGATCTTTGAAGTGTTTGAAGTCTTCCAAGTTCAGGAAGAAGCGTAAGATTAGGAGGGAGCACACCTGCCGTTAGATGAGCTGAAGAGAATGAGATCTAGACTGTTGAATCTACGTCTAGGCAAGCAGAAGGAGAGTCCATAGGAGAAAGAGATCTGGGCCGTCAGATCTGGGCGCATGGACCGATAGCCATCGAATACAGGAGAAGGTGCACAAGGTTTAACCCTCGTATGTGAAGAGGGGAATGAAAGGCCTATTTCATCATTTTGGCTACCAGGAGATACAAAGGGAAAAATTCCAGACTCTTGATCCATGAAATCCTGAAAGGATCGTGACCATCCAACAGGAGGACACGTGGCGAGCGGTCGAGGTTTCGGGGAAATTCCCAAAAGGAGGATTTTGACATTTCATCTACTGAGAATGCAAAGGGTAAGAGTTTAGAACTCTTGACCCATGAAATCCTGAAAAGACACAAGCTGTCGGATTAGGAGAGGCTATGAGTTGTTGATCCCAGTTTGGAGCGGAAGACCGATGTTTCGAGGTTCGGTAATTTGGTATTTCGGAGCTCGAAGAGGCAGGGAGTTGTTGCAGCTGGGATCACAAAGTCCCAAAACGTGAAAATATGAAAAAAGATGGAGGAGTAGCATGGTCACGGAATAGGGTCACACATTTCGGCATTTCAAGATTCAACTTTTCATCCATCCCGAGGACAAGAAACTGGGCACTTCGGCGTTGGAAACCCCAAAGTCCTGAAAGCGACGTATTGTTGGAGTCAGACTACGGTCATACATTTTAGTAGTTCAGATTTCGACTTTCCAGAAGCTTCGAGGACAAGGAGCTGGGGCGCTTGGTGTTAGAAACCCCGAAGTCGCGAAATGCGATGTGCCATGGAGAAGGAACTTCGAAGGAGTTTGGCATTTCGGAAGTTTGGGATTCGACATTTCGGTGATCCCAATGACTAGGAGACATGGCTCTTGGCATTGAAGGTCTCGAAGTCACGAAACGTGACGTGCCTTGGGAGTGGGGTTGTAGTCACACATTGAGCCATTTCAGGATTCGACACTTCAGCAATCCCGAGGAAAAGGAGTTGGAATGCTTGGCGTCGGAAGTCCCGAAGTTGTGAAACGCAACGAGTCTATGGAGTAGGTTGTGGTCACGGGGAAAGTGGTCACATGGATCGAGGATTGGCCAAGGGCTAATCATTGATTGAGAAATTTTGGCATTTCAGAGGTCGGGGAATCGAAGAGTCGAGAAATTCGACATCAGGGTTCGCGAAGTCGCGAAACCCAAATTTCTAAATTAGAAAAGGTTGTGGTCATGTTGGAGGCTGTGTGAAGGGAAAGGACCCGTGGATCGAGTTCGTTGAAGGTTCCAGCAGGGAACTAAAGGAGCCTCTTTGGCTCAGAGAATTCAGAACAATCCTAAGACTGGGAGGTCACGCAAAACCTGCTGAGGGAGGGAGTGCTACGTCAATGTGGTATCAGAACTTGATTTTATCTGTATATTTCAGGTAGAAGGAGCTAGAGGAAAAGGAGTAGTCTGATACGCGTCAGTGTGGTATTAGAGAAGGACTTCGTTTGTATATTTCAGATGAAGAGGATTGAAGATATTGTTGCAGGATGCAACAACAAATAGACAGCTAGGTCGATTGTAAGAAAAGGATGGAATGGTTGCAAAGTGACAGCAACAGGTTTGCCAAGAGGGCAGGCATAAACAGGAAAATGGCTGTTGAAGGCCATGGACACAGTGGAAATAAGAACCACCAGCGGCAAAGCGAGGATGAGATGGATAAACAATCCATTGAGATAAGATCGAGGATGGAGGATCTTGCATTTCGAATGAAACAGGATGCAAAATCACGATGGGTGTATGACTGGCCCATGAAAACAAAGGTGGAGTGGCCAGTCAAGGAATTGTTGGCCAAAAGACAGTGGAGACTGTTGAAGGAATGGATGAGGTATGATAAAAGCATCATGGATGAAGAGGAGATGGTTCATCTCTGTGAACTAGAGACTGGGAAGAATCTCAATGATGATGAGGAGAAGAGATCGCTGGAGGATCTCGTGAACTGCCAGGAAGGCAGAAATGAAAGTTCAGATTGCCAGATGGGCAATGAGATGGTATCGTTGGACAATATCAGAGGTTGCTAGGTGAGCAACGAGAAAATTTCAAGTTGTCAGGTGGGCAATGAGATGGGATCACTGGAGGATCTCATAGACTGCCAAGTGGGCAGGGAAGAGAAGATGAGACTGTTTTAAAGTCTCGGGAGCTCAGAAGTGATTTCATGTCAGCAGGGAGTGTTGCTGGAGATGAGATCGATTGATCTCATAAACTTCCAGGAGGGCAGAGAGGAAATCCCATATTTCTAGGAGGGCAAGGGAGAGTAGATGAGGCCATGTGAGAGTCTCATGAACTCAGAGGTGAGTTTAGATCAATGAGAGGAGATGATAGGAAGGAAGATCAGAAGAGCATTTTGATGATTGGGGGAATTCAAATATTCCTGCCACATAGCTCAGTTGAGGCTAGTGATGGTGTTGCATATGGAGCAACAATAGAAGACAGACACCCAACAGAGACTATCATGGAGAAAGATATGGAGCAGATATCAAAGGATACCCAAGCAGAGGAAAAGGAGCATTTGGAAGAATGGCTCGAAATTTTCAGCGAGGAAGCTAAAGGGGAGACAACTGGAGCATTGAAGCTGACAGTAAGGGAAGAAGAAGAGAATGCATATAAGATGCTCACTCCATGGGAGAAGGAGTTGGAGATGATGGAGGATTGGTTAAACCATCCAGAGCTAGTAGATGATTGTCATGAGAATACAGTCATGCAGATATTAGCAGAGGAGCATTCCGAGGAATCGCTCAGAAATTTCAGCCAAGGAGCTAAACATATGATAACTACGGTGCAGAGGCATGCAACGACAGATGAAGGAGAATTCTAGTTTGAGGAGAAGATGGAGGAAGCTGGAGATATGGAAGCAAGAGAGATAACAACTAGTACCATAGAAGAGGAAACCAACATGGGGAATCATGATGATCTACCCACCGATAAGGAGGAAGTGCAGCTGAGAATACCGCATAAGGAGAGCCAGCCACTTGAGAAGTTGGACATGATAATTGAGGAGATCAGAAAGTTGATGATCCGATCAGCAGAAGCGGTTAACAAAGGGAAGTTGAGCAGAGGAGAACCTACCATAGCAGCAGGGAAGTAGATGCAGCAGCAGTAGCGAAATGATGGAGTGGATGGACAGATCCAAAGAACAGTTTGGGATCCAAGTGGATTTCAGCAGCCATGCTGGGAAGCTCATGAGCAAGAACTCCTGACTTTTTCACAGCAGAGGAGTATGATGTAGGAGCGTCGCTCCAATCCAGCTACGCGCCAGCTAGCCATCACATCAAGCGCATGCTCAATGGAGAGGAGAGAGGCGCAACCCTCTCATTTTTCAATTTTGAAATTGTATTAAATATTTGTAAGGTTGGTAGAGCCAAGCCGTGCCT
>ML798339.1:852417-883341 GCA_009831015.1 Picea engelmannii | reverse complement strand
TCGACCGGCCTGACGGCCGATGATATTTTTTTTTTGAATTTTTGGTCATTGGGCCTCATTGGGATTTTCGGGGCTGTCACATGGCACCCTGTGATTGGACCACGTGGCACCCTTTTACTCACTAGATTCATCCATTTAGTTGTCCAGTAATCACTACCACAGATCGCTTTATCAAACTACAACATGGCAGCCCCGAGTGGTGCCATGTGGAATCACCTAGGAGTGCCACATGTCACCCTTAAATTCGCCCAAGTGTCCACCAAAATTCCAAATCATCCTTCCACGTGGTAGCCTATCATGTTGTCATGTGTCATGCCAACATCAGCATGACATCACGTTGATGTCACTTTGTACAGACAATGATGACGTCGATTGTACGGATGATGACATAATCATTGACTTTTTATTGGGTTGACTGTAACTTTGACTGGCCATAACTTCTTCGTTCGAGCTCTATTTAAGGTATCGTTTGTGTCGTTGGAAAGTTTGCGATAAACAATTCGACTTAGAACTATTTTTTCTGAGATTTAAGGACTTTGAATTTTTATCCTTATATATCCTCCTAATCATTAACCCCTTGACAAACCCTAACCCTTATAACCACTAAACCTTATAAATCTTGTAACCCATATAAACCCTTCATTTCTTCGACCTATCAAATCTAATCCCTATAAGTTGTTACAGATAACAATTATGAAATTATAACCCCTAACCCTTGAATATTATAAATACTATAACCCTTAACTCTTATAATCCTTGGCTTCTAACCCTTATAATTCACAACTAATAACCCTTAATACCCTTGAGTTTTATAATATATAAACCTTATAACCGCTAGTATAATCCTTAACATAATAACCCTTTATCATTATAAACCCTTAATCCCACACTTGTATCCTCTAATGTTAACCCTTATAACCTTTATAACCACTAACACACCATCTCTTATAACCCCTTACCCCCTACACCATATATCTTTAAACTTTAATTCTATATGACATGTAACTTAGACTAAGTCTAATTATCTTTAACTCCTAAGAGATATAATACATAATATATCCCAAAATATCTATAATCCCTAAACCCTATAACCCTATCCCATATAACTTCTAGCCATTTTAATTTCTAACCCTTAATTCTTATAACCCCTGAACACTAACACTTAAATTTAAACTCATATCACCCTTACTCTAACTATTATAACCCCTTACATGTAACCCCTATAAACGCTCACATTTATAACATCTAATTATCCCTAAAACACTATAATGCTTAGTGCTTATAAACCCTAAACTATAGCACCGATATCCTTTATAATTAACCATGAACCTTTATAGTCATTAACTATTTTAAAACATAACACTTCTAACCCTAAAACCTATCACCTCTTAAAACTAAACTATATAACATGTAATATAACCCATAACACTAATAAAATGAAACCCTTATACTATGCATAATGATCAGTAACCCTAAACCATTATCACCACTAACCCTTAGACCAATAATCCTTATAACTCTAGTCAATATAACGTGTAACCCTTATAACCATTTATAATATAACATTGTTATCCCTTAACCCTTTAATTTAATCCCTAAATCATATAATGAAACCCTATATAACTCTTAATCATATAACTTATATAATCCATAATCCTTATAAGTCATATCCATAACCCTTAACCATTATATCTCCAATATCTTTTATCCTAGATAATTTATTTCATTATCATTCCAAACCCTTATAATCCCCAACATTGCTAACTATACCTCCGTAACCCCTACCAATTATATTTTTTATTTACCCTAACTCCATAAACCCTAAACCTTATACATCTATTACCGTTATTTCTTGACCTATATACCCATAATTAGTTTAAACCTTAACCAATGAGCATTATAAACCTTAAAACCCATGTAATTTAATTACACATATAACCTTAACTATCCTATTTATTACCTTAATTTATCATATAACCCCCAACCCCTTTACCAAAACTCTTAGTTCCTAACACCTATAACTTGTAACCCTTACAAACCCTAATTTATATCACTTGTATATTTTATAACTCTTAATTTAAATAGACTTTGACCCATAATATGTAATCCCTAAACCCTATATCTACTAAACCTTTATCCATAACACCTATAACCATTAATTAATTATATTAATTTTTATTCCAAAAAAGACCCGATGGGATCTTCCACTTTTCTTTAGAATATTTGAATGGAAGGAATCTCAATTTCTAACCACAATTGCAGCTGGAAACCATAACTGACTTAACCTTATTTGAACATATGAATTATGGGCTCCTTGTAACCAACATGTCTTAAGAAAATGGTTTAACCAATTGAGATAACCTTTGGGGATAATTCCTAACATTTGACTCACTCTTATAATCTCTAATCCATATAATCCAAGTAACCCTTAAACCCTTTAACATCCATAACATATGAACCCTAACCCCTATAATTACTCTCACTTAAAACACATATAACCTCTAGTATATCCCTTATAACATGTAACACGTTGAATCCATAAGCCTCAACTTATTTATAACCTAATATAAATCTACAACCCCTAATATTGAAATTTTAACCCCTAATACCTTTATTTCCTAATATAAGTTAGTAATACCTTACCATTATAACCTCTATAAACTCAAAATGATATAATATAATATACAATATTTAACCATTATCATAACCATCACCTCATACTTAACCCTTAAATCCTATAACCCCTAATCCATAATATTATAACCCTTCTAATCCATAATATTATAACCCTTGTAACATGTATTACTAATATTCATATTCTATAATCCCAATCTAATACCCATAACCCATTCTAATTTATAACCCTTAAAATCCCTAAAATCCTTAGCCTATAACTATTATCACATTTAATAATTAACACCTAGGACCCATTGTATAACCACTAAATCTTGTGAAACCTAACTTATAAGCTATGATATATTAACCATGTAGCATATGTCACCCATTAGCCCAACCTCTAACCCTTATAACCCTTAAAACATAAGCACTCTACGACATTATAACTAACCCTTAAAATTAAACCCATGTATGCCTTAATCAGTAACCCATAACACTTATAATCCTTAACCATTATTATCCTTACTCTTATCACCCATATTACCATCAACTATATAACATATCACCCTTATTCCCTAACACATATGATCCTTAACCCTTATAACCGCTAATTTCTAAAATTATAATGCATAACCCGTATAATTCATAATTTATATAACATTTATAAATCCTGATATTTTAGGTGTATAATATCCAACACTACAACTCCTAATATTATCCTAACCCCTTTTGCATGTTATATTGATAATCCATATCACATATAATGTATATAATCACTAACACCTATAATGAAGATTCTCTATAACCCATATAATCCTCACCTACAAAATGTCTCAATCTTAACCCTCATATACTTAACAATTAAAATTAAATAGTATAATCCTTAACATTTATAAGGATTAATATAAWCTCTAACCCATATAATYATAAATATAAAAAATAACAATTATAACTTGAACACCTAACCCCTATAATACTAATACCTATTATGAACCCCTATAACACCTAATCTCGATAGCTTATAACATGCAATTTACTTTTGACGCTTATAACCTTTAAACCTTATTTCACATATTTTCCCTAATCACTATAAACTATAATAATTAACACGTAACCCTTATAATAATTATCCCCAAAACCCTATAATCCATATAGAATTTATATACCCCTAAGCCCATTGGCCCTATAATCCATATAGAATTTATATACCCCTAAGCCCATTGGCCCTGCTTCAAACTAATTTCTAACAATTGTATCTTATAATATAACCCCTAAAACTAATAAACTCTAAATATTAATATTTAACCCTAAAATTTATAACCTAAAGTATAACTTTTAACTCCTAACCTTTATAATTGCAAACAAAATAAGCAATAGTTATCCTCTAATTCTTAAAATCTCTAATCACTATCCACTTACAAGTATAACACACAATCCTTAACCATTATAAACACTAGCCCATACAACACCTAACTATTATACCACCAATATTTAAATCCCCTAATTAGTAAAATAGTTAATTCTTARTGTATTTGACTAATATTAACTACTAACCCTTAACACCTAATCACATTAACCCTAATCACCCATATCCCTTAATGTCCATGACCTATRATATAATATATAAAAATTATAATCCCTAACCATTGACTATAATAATTATCATTTTAACCTCTAATACCTCACTAATATAACCCCAAAGCCTAACCCGTATTCATTATAACCCATAAAATAGGATCCCTATAAACCCTTACACCAAATCCTTAAATCATTTCCCCAATGGCACCTACCAACTAAACCCTAACACTTATAATCCTTAACCATTAAAACCCTTTATCCTTATAATGCTTATTACCATAAAACCTAGAAACTTTAAACCCTAATACATAGCTAATATAACCATTAAAACCATTAAACATAGAACTTTATGGCCCCTAACACCTATAAACCCAAACCATTTCAAATGTTAACTAAAAAATCCTTACTTCTTATAGCATATAAATCCTTACAACCCTTAAATATTAACCCTTATAATCCCTAACACCTATATCCCCAAACCATTTCAAATGTTAACTTAAAAACCATTAATTCTTATAACATATCTAACTCATATTATCCTGAACGCTATAACCTCTCACTCCTAAACACTATAATCCTTAACACTTGTAACCCTTCTAATTCCTCATCATAACCCCTAATATATAAGTTATCCCTCATAACCCCTAAAACCTAATATTCATAAGATTAACATCTAACTCTCACATATAATCCTGACCACACAAACCCTACAATACTTAACACTTGTTACCCTTATAATCCTTCACCATAACCCCTAACACCTAATATTCATAAGATTAACACCTCACTCTCACATAAAATATTGGCCCCTATAACCTCTCACCCTTAAAACCTATAATGCTTACCACTTATAATTGTTATAATCCCTAACAATAACACCTATAATCCTGAACCATAACCCCTAATATATAAAGTATTCCTCATAACCCCTAACACCTAGTATTTGTAACCTTAACACATATCTCTCAATCCATGTAATCCCTACTCCTTAACACCTAACTCATATATCCTTAATAACCTCTAACACTCAATTATAACCTTTATGCATTATACCCCATATGACCTCTTACATGTTAACCCATAATTCTAATCAATATTAACCCTTAATTTGTGTAACCCCTATCTATTAACCTCTATAGCCCCAAACCCATAACCCTTAACATCTATAAACCTTAACCCACACAACCCATATAATCTATGTAACTTCTAATACATATAACCTCCGACACCTATAAGCTATACAACCCCTATAATTCTATCCCCATATAATTTTGCACCCCTAATTTCTAATCCCTATAATATCTCACACTTAAAACATTATAACTTTTATAAACCATATATCTTATAAGACCTAAAATTAATTCTAAACAACCCCTTATCCTCGTAATTTAGTGCCCTAAACTTTATAACTAATGACCCTTATAACCATACCTTTTTAATGTAAAACCCCTAACCTCTAAAACCCAATACCCCTATAAATTTTATAACCTATAATCCATGAATTCAACAAACCATATTATATTAAACCTTATTTTAACACCTACCCCCTAAAAAAACCCATGAATTCAACAAACCATATTATTCATATTATATTAAACCTTATTTTAACACCTAACCCCTAAAAAACCCGAGGCCTTAAGAATCCAATTTATAAAAAATAATTCAAAATTTTTATTTATTTTTAAATCTTCATTATTACAATAACTTGCCTTAACTTTATTTACATAATATAGTAGTTTTTTATGTTTTTTTTTAATTAATATTATATATGAAATTTGTTAAATTTCAATTATTTATTTGAATGGTATACATGTTGAGGTTTTAATATTAACATAGTTCATTGAAAAAATTTTAAAAATATTTTCTTCACTAATATATATAATTAATATATATAGTCTGCCCTCTCTATATATATTCATTATTAAAATTGTAAAATCTATTATAAAATAAAGAATTATATTTTATAATTATTTATAGTATTGAATATAACAATTTTTAAATTTATATATAATTATTATTATTATTTTGGAAATATCAATGTGATTTTATCTTAAAACTTTAATCAAACAAACAATGACACTTATTCACTTGAACTAACCTACCCAGCTAATACATAATCATTTATATAATAATATGTTTTATATAGATACTTCATTAGCATACTCCTTTTATTATACATATCTATTTTAATATACATATCTACATAGAAGATAAATTATAGTAAAGGATGACTAAATTTATTTGATTTTATATAATTACTTATACAATAATATGTTTTATATGGATAACTCATTAGCATACGGTTTTTATTATACATGTCTACATTGAAGATAAATTATAGTGGAGCATGAGTAAATTTATTTGATTTTATATTATTTTAAGAAATTATAAATTTATTTTGAAAGTTAAACATTAGAATTTATAAAATAATTATTTATATTTATATTAAAAATCATTTATTAAAATTTATAAAATAATTATTTTTAATTATATTAAACATTATTTATCTAATATTTTATTGAATAAAAATATTTATATAATTGTTTTTATGTAGTTTCAATATTTATTATTAAAATAAAAAAAATTAAAAATGGCATTGACCTTTCACATCAATTTGACATTATTTTATTACGTCTTCATCCTTGATTAACTTAATTAATCTTCTCCTCTAGCGATTTAACCATTCGTCCTTGTGATTTCCCATCAACCCATGTGTTTCCCCTATGGGACAATTTTCTCCTCGTGCTCCTGAACTTCTTTGTTGCAGCGACAACACGTAGAGGATAATTTGATAATTTTGGATTGTATTGTGGGTGTCACTTGCCTGATTTTGAAAAGCTAAAGCTATCGATCAACAAATTCATATATATGTATATACATGACAAACCACCTAATAGCCCGCTATCCTTGCTTATACTAATTGAAAAGATGTATATATATATATATATATATATATATATATATGACACGGTTGTGCCTATGAAGGTGGGGAAAGCCCCCTACTCCACTCCATCTATAAGGAAGGTTTCCATGCATGATGGCACGGACGACACTAGGACACAACCCTTCCATGGAACTAGGCTGTTCATGCGGTTCATTCATTCAATTTGTTATGCATATTTGGAAGAGGTTATCCTTAGGCAGCTACTACTAGGAAATCCCATTGAGGAAGGGATTCAAGTTGTTTATAGATTTTTCGTGTTAATTCATTGATGTTACTATTATTATTTTTTCAGAAGTATGTGAACCATGAAGAAAGAAATTGAATTTATTTTTTCAGAAGTATGTGAACCATGAAGAAAGAAATTGAATCAAAGCTAGGAATTTAGTATTTATATAATTTCTTTATTTTTATAATTATGTATATAATAATTATAAGTTTTTTTTCTCTCGGGGATGGATACAAATAAGAGTTGAAGATATAGCCATAAGCAATATATAAATCTCAAAGGAGACAATTTGTATGGAGGAAATCACCATCCAAACATTAAGGGAAAGCATTTGGTAATCAGTCGGTGTTACGGAGAAAATATCACCAAGGAAATGATAAGATCTCCCTAGGATCTTCCTATTGATCCTAGACAGAAAGTGGGCTAGACTTCTATAGATTTCTCTAGATCCGAACAATATGTTTCCTATTTTATGCTAAAAGATAGTAAAAAGGAATACCTTTTCCTTTGAAGGTCGTACTCCTATGTCCTTCACTGGTGTTGTCCCAAAGATCCAGATCCAAGATTCTTCAACCTGCTACTTGCACATAAGAAACAATCCTTACCAATCTACAAATTATCTCTAGCATTAGGAAATCACAAATTCATCTAGATATATCCTGATCTATTAAAGGTGAGACTAGATCTAACATATATCATTTAACATGAACAATATGAAGGGGGGGAACCAATGATCTGTTAATGTTTGTAGCATCAGAAAGCTATCTCTACATAGGTCTAAGTATCTAGACATGTGGAAGTCACCCAAAGCCTTCTACCTTGAGACTTTACTTTAATTAAATGAATTATTAAAGTAAAGTTATTTAATTAATGAGTTCAATTTTATTTAAATATATACTTTAACTAGCATTAGTGAATTAAATAATAGTCATTGATCTCAAGTGAGGTGAGAATTAATCTCAACCATCAGTCACTTTGGATATTAGGTTTAGTTCATAACTCAATCTTATAAAACCAAGGTTAGGGTGAAGGAGGAAGACACAAGCTACATTGATACAGAGAAGAGAAGGACTTTTTCTCAGAAGATTGGATGATCACAAAGGATTGTGATTCAAGGAGATGTTGGATAGGTGGAGAAGGACTTCCACCTGGAGATCATGTCAGGGAGAAGAGATAACAGAGAGTTGCAAATGGGTTTCATCAAATTGGATCCGCAGCTGCAGGGTCACGCCGTGTAGTCTTTGAGTGAGTGTACGCGAGTTTCAGTGGAGACAAATGTATATATGTGGGTTTTCTTAAGGAAAGGCGTGTACATCTCGAAAAAAGTGAAATACCAAGGTTGTACAACAAATCAAGAGTTGGTAGGGTTTGCAAGTATTGTTCATGATTTTTCTTATTTCTCTATGGGCCATTATCCCAGGTACGAGAGCCCTTGTAAGCTTTGAAGTTATTTGAATGATAATATTAGTTCATGGCAAGAATATATTTGTGTATTATGGTTGAGATTTTTGGTTTCTAGTAGTGCTTCTGCTATCTTTATTTGAGATGAATATTCCAACAGTGTATGTCATATTGTGGGATGATAATTTGATTTACAACAAGGAAATCTCTATATAACAAGACACCTAGGGCCAAAGTAAGGGGATTTAAACATGGTATTAGAGAAATCGCTCTGAGAGTAAGTCGGATCTCAAATCCATAGGAGGTGATAGTAGATATATCATATCTACAACAAGATCTTAGCAGGTCCATAACTAGCAGGAAAAAATCAAGGGTTGGATTTCAAGGAACAACAATACCTGAGGAAGAACTAGGGTTTTGCAGCAGTAAAAAGTTATAAACATGTTGCAAAAGGAACAAGCATGTGCATACATGGTTTTCTTTGGAGATAGTCGCATATACACGGGTTGCAATAAGAAAATTCATCTACATGCGCGGGTTTAAGTGGTGACAGGTGCGTAAAGGTTCGTACAGGTCAGTATAGGTTCATTTTTAGCATTAGGTTATTTCCAAGGAAGTTTATCAAGTCTAAGGGATGAAATCAACAAGTCTGAGAGTTGAAGACATATTGGATGGAGCATCCAACTTCCCATCTTGGAAAGTAAGATTAACTTTAGCATTGAAGGAGTATGACCTTTGGGAGTTAATGGAAAAAGTGGTTGTTCCATCGATAAATATGACAACTTTGGCAGCTCAAGAGAAGAAGGAGATCAAATCAAAGAGGGTTATCTTGTATTCAATGAAAGATCATCTAATTCCTTTCCTATCTGAGAATAAGAAGTCCAAAGAGAAGTTTGAAGCCTTAGTAGGTTTATTCCAGAGAACTAACAATAATAGAAAGATGGTCTTAAGAAATAAACTCAAATCTGTGCAGATGTCTAGATCTGACAACGCTACCAGCTATTTCATGAGGGTCACTCAGGTACGTTATAAACTTTCATCCATAGGATAGAAAACAGATGACATAGATCTCATGAATGTGGCATTGAATGGTCATATGAAGTCTTGGGAACCATTTTTCAAGGGATTCTACCCTCGGGAAAATCTCCCAGATTGACAGAAACTTTGGGATGATTTCATCTAGAAAGAGTCTCGGGAGAATTCCAAAAGAAGCAAGAAGGGAAGTAGTGATGAGAAATTGGCCCTTGTCAGTAAGACAAGGAAGGGAAAAAGAAAGAGTTCCAACAAGAAGGGTAATAATGATGAAGGATCATCACAAACATGGAAGAAGAAGGACTTGAGTAAGATCAAGTGCTTGTCATGTCATAGGAATGGACATTATGCATCTCAATGTCCAAAGAAGAAGAAGGGGAAAGTAAAGATGCAAACAATAAAATCAATAGATACACAATTACATGAGTTTGCAGCGAATTTTGAGAAGGATTTCTCGCTAGTTTCTTGCATTTATATGAGCACAACTACCAAGAGTGTGTGGTACCTGGAAAAAAATGCATCTCATCATATTATAGAAGCACGTGAGTTATTTAGTAGTCTGGTGGAGAGGGAGATGTTCATGTGGAGCTTGATGATGATGCCAAGTATGCACTAAAGGGAGGGCGAACGGTTATGTTCTAACTTGAGTCAGGAGGTTCTTTTAATGCCTAGGATGTGTTTTACGTACCAGGTTTGAAGAAGAATTTTTTGTTAGCCTCAACTATGGAGGAAAAGGGTTTTTTTGTTACATTTCCAAGAGGTCAAGTACTCATACATCTAGATAAATATATGTTGGATACAATATTGGTTGTTGGGGTTAGAGAGGGCACGTTATACAGGTTGCATGGAAATCTTGTTCAAGCTTTGGTACATGACAATGGCAACCTATCTGAGCTATCGCATAGGAGGTTGGGACACCTACACTACAAAACATTGCCAATTTTGAGGGGGATTGTTACAGGTCTTCTAGAGTTTAGTATTGAGCAACAGGGAGTGTGTTGAGGGTGTGCACTTAGACAGAATGACAATGATTCTTTTCCAAGTAGCGAGAGTAGGTCCAAGGAGATATTGGACCTTATACATTCAAATATGAATGGGTCGATGTTAGTAGCATCAGTTCAGGGAGAGTCATATTATGTAACGTTCATTGATGATTTTTCCAGGAAAACCTGGACCTTATTTATGAAGACCAAGGATGAGGTCTTCAGTTGGTTTCAAGAGTTCATGGCTCAGGTGGAGAACTAGACAAGGAATAATATCAAGGTCTTGAGGTTGAATAATGGGGGAGAGTACACTTCTAATTAATTCAAGGATTTATGCAAGGAGGTAGGGATCAAGAGGGAGTTGAAAGTATCATACAACCCTCAACAAAACAGGGTTATGGAAAGAAAGAACCGATCAATCATTGTTTCTTAGGTCTATGATACATGACCAAGAGTTTCCTTTGTTTCTTTGGTAAGAGGCGTGTAACTCGGTGGTGTATGTGTAGAACAAGAGTCCTCAAAGGATATTGGGGGGAAATGTTGGGATTTGGGTACCTTGGAAAGTGGTCCCCATGTGCTTATGAGTCTCTAAGTACAAAGGGGGAAGACTATTACCCTTGTACTTTACTTTATGATTCTAATTTCACTTTGACTTAGGAGATTTAAGTCAAAAGTGAAATATGTCACTTAAGAATTAAAGTAACAATTAATTTACAATGTGGGTGAATTAATAGACATAAAGAAACTAAGGAAAGTGGGTTTCCTTAGTAAGATTTTTGGATGAGATCTCACCCATTTATTAGACTTGGCTAGATTGTATCTAGGCCATTGAACTATTAGATCTTGGCCAAAGGAGGCTAAAGTGAGGGTTTAGTGCTTTTTGAGATTCAATCTTCACTTGTGAGTTTTGGAGAAGAGGAGGGGTGCATTTATCAAGGAGAGGAGGGGGCATTTGTTTGAGAGCTTGAGGATGAATCTCTTGTTGGCTTGATCTTGCATGGAGAGGTTATCCATGGAGTTTTAGATTCCATCCTTGTGAGGGCGCATGCTACATGGAGGAGGAGGGAATTTCCTAGAGGAGGCGTGGATATTCCTTGTTATGCTCACTTGGAGAGGAAGAGATGGAGCCTTGAGATGAGGTCAGTTGCATTAGGAGAGGAGAGATAGGGCGCATGATTCCATGGAGAGAGGAATCCAGCTTAGGCCTTGGTTATTTGATGGTGATCACATCTGCTAGGAGGAGGGTGCATAATAGGAGTGGATGCACGGCTACCTAGTAGCAAATTCACTTGGAGGAAGCCAATTATGAAAGGTTCAGTGGAGAGGCAGCAAAAAAGAGCACATTCTTGTGGAGGGATTTCTTCATTGGGTCAAAGAGGAAGGAGAGCGCTTCATTTCAGTGAAGAGAGCAACAAAGGGAGAGGGCACATCTCTCTCTGGATCTTGTGGCAAGGCTTGTGAGGAGCTTTCTATGTATACAGGTTCCTTTGTATTGTATTACTTGATTTATCTCATGCTTTGATCATCATTATATAGACATATATCCGAAATTGGTTTTCCCTGCGGGGGCTTTATCCAGGGTCATGTTGACCAAAAATACCTGTGTCAAATTTATGCATGCTTAGAAGCATAGATCAACATTTTAAATTTAAAATATCTAGAGGTAGTGTTATGTGTTTTAAGTTATATTTCCTGTGCTAACATTGAGTAAAGAAAACACTTGCAAGGGCACCTTAAAAGAGCACTTAACCATCAAATTATTGAGAAGAAATTTGGGTGATTGTTTGTTGTCATAAAACAACAAGAAAAGACAGCCACACAATTGAAACTTAGAGCCATATTAAGGTCAAGAACAGACCTTAGGTGGAAGCCTCATAGGACCTCAGAAAATCTACAGGAAAGACTCTAAAGGAGTCATTCTCATGAGTGAAGCTAGAGATAGGAAATTTGAGTATCTTCGGTTGTCCAGTCTACATCCATGTTCCTATACATAAGAGGAAAAAGATGGAGCCTTCAAGACAAAATGATATATTTTTGGGGTACAATGAGACCTCAAAGGCTTACAGGATGTTCATACCAATGCGGAGGAAGATAGTCGTGAGGAGAGATGTTATGTTAGAGGATAAATTGACATTTAGGATATCTCAAGAGTCACCAATAGTGATAGAGAATGAGGAGTAGAAGATTCCAACGAATGAGAATACCTAGGTGGCCATTAAAGACTTTGAGGGATGATGGTGAGGATCCTAGGACTAAGGTCAGAGACCGCATGCCTCTGATGAAGTTTTTGAACTATATGGAACTTATGAGTAGCATCATTGATGTTGAGACTTCCATTTTTTAGGAAGCAACATATCATCATGTTTGGTAAGACACCATGGTAGAGGAGTACACCTCTATTATGAGGAATGTTGTTTTGGGACATAATGTCGAGACCAGAGGGGAAGTCGGTTGTGATTTCCAGGTGTCTCTACAAGATCAAACATGTTGTATATGGTATCATCAAGAAGTTGAAGGAGAGGCTTTTGGAAAAAGGGTTCTCCCATAAAGAGGGAATGGACTACGAGGAGACATTTTCTCCAGTCGCTGGGTATGCTTCTATTCAAGCTGTTATTTCTATTTCTTTAGTTATGAGGTGGAGGATTCATCAGATGGATGTGAAGATATTTTTCCTCAATGGTATCATTGAGGAGGAGTTATACATAGAGAGACCTCATGGCTTTGAGGTACATGGGAGGGACTCCCATGGATTTAATCTTAAGAAATCCTTGTATGGACTCAAACCAACACCTGGAGAATGGTATTCCAATATTGACGGGTACTTGCAAAGTATGGACTTTACCAAGAGTGAGGTAGATACTAAATTGTACTTCATACGTGTTGGGCTTGATTCATTCATATTATTTATGTACATAGATGATTTTTTTCTCACAAGTGAAGAGGAGCTTATTGCAGGATGCAATGCATATTTACCTATTGATTTCGAGATAAAGGACATGGGCTTGATAGATTTATTTATTGGGGTTATAGGTATGGCATATATTGGGAGAGATATTCCTTAGTCAAGGGAAGTATGTAGTGGAAATCTTGAGGAGATTCAAGATGGAGGATTGTAGACCGATGGCTACACCTATGGTTACCAATCTGGAAAAACAAAGTTATCAACTTAACGATAACTATGACCTCAAAACGAGAAATCTAGTGCAAAAAACCCATATTTTATGTCAAAAACACCAAAATCAATCCCTGTTTCAAACAATGGTGACACTGGTAGCACCCCCTTTTTGTATGGTGGTTAAAATTATGACTTCCTTGAAATCTTTCCTTAAAAACCAATACTGTTAAAATTGCATTGCAGAAAATTTACCCTCAAATCCAAAAGTGATGTTATCGGTAGCACCCTTCTTATTTTTGAAGTTAAAATTACAACTTAATTGAAATAGTAGCCCCGAGCATTGGTACTGTCAAGAACAAAGAACTTCTAATTGGCTTGTAAATGGAAAAATGGTATTTTATTTATTAATCCATTTTATTTTATTTTTAAAATTTACATTGAAAAAATAAACTCCACATACATGTTTCTTTTTTTATTTAAAGAAAAAAAAACTCATTTTTCTATTTAATTTTTTCTGAAAGAAAAAAGAAACACATTTTTAGAAAGAAAAGAGAAAAACATTTTTCTACAAATATTTTTTTTTAATGAAAACCTTTTTTTAAATAAAAAAATTGTCTTGTTTAATGAAAATACACAGTTTTTACTTGAAAAACACAATTTGTTAAATGAAAAAACACGTTTTTTTATGAAACAAGAATGTTTTTTTTTTTAAATGTTTAAAAATCAAACAAAAAAAAAAAATTAAAAAAAAACAAAAACACAACATAAAAAAATAGAGTGGAAGGGGGAGGGGGATGTCAGGAATTCCCCCTTCCCACCTTATCATTGTTTTTATATAATATAAAAAAAATGGTAAGGTGGGAAGGGGCAATGTCTGACATCGCCCTCCCCACTTACCAATACAAACTCTCCAAGTCCAACTCCAAGTTTTCAATCGATCTCCACACTCTGAGAAATTTACACTTTGAGAAAACACTCTTGTCTGATCATCTTCAGATGGTGAAGATCATCACAGAATTTTACAATACTAACAAATTACAAAAACCACTCTAAGGCCCAGAGGGAGAGCATACACAAAGGTTCATACACAAAAACTTATTTTCACTTTAGATCCATGGTTTTCTTATAAAAGATTGCAGTACGTGCAAGCACAGAGGATACCAATAGCTCAGAATCTCCAACCTCGAATGAGAAAATGAGACATCTCATCCTTATTTATACAAACACAATCGATAAAATTGGTGACCCAAAACCTACAAGTGAAGGTAAAAGAAAAGATGCAGGGTGATTGTGTGGACTCCACCGTCATTATCTCATCCCGTAATTGATCATTTCAAACATATAGGGACCTGAATTGACCAAAAAATCTACAGACTGATAGACAGACTAATATATTTACATCAGTGGAGCTACTTTAAGTGGCCCACCACACTTTAATCATAATAGTCATGCCCAACAAGGAAAATACATAGGTCTTCTCCATACATGCATCCATCAAAGGAATATTTACCACTTTCATCATCACCAAACAAGAATGTCAAGGGGGACCCAGGTGGAGTTGGAGGATCTAGAAACAATATATGTTGAAAACATATTTCCACATCAGACCGTAGCATTGGGGCACATGATTTCCAACACAATTCTCCTTGGAATATGGATTCAACTTTGTAGTTTAATGGGACATGTTTAGTAATTTTCCCATTTCTTCTTCCTTCATGGTCACACTGGAGAAAATTCAAAGTTATGTACACCAACAATTCTAATGTTGAGTATTTCCCGCCAAGATGCCTTAGTTTAAATTTGAACCAAATATGCTTTTGATGAGTGGCTATCATGTCAGCCTGTAGACGAAGGATGAAATTAGGCCTTATTTTTTCCCAAACTATTATTGGGAAAAAATTGTCTAGAGAGATTTCAATCCACCCATACCATTTTTCAGACAAAGGGTAGATGGATGTCCACATACAATAATGTGTCCTTGTTCACAACAAAATTGAAGGATTAATTGGTAGTTGGTCCAAGTCAAATATTCGGGGCCAATATAAACATACAATAATTCTTGGCCTTATTCATTTGTTGTATCAAGCCAAAAATATTATATCATTTTAAGCTTTTGATAGGCATTACCAAGGCCATGAAAAGCATTATTCTCCCATTTTTCTAAAATTTTGATCTTTAACGTAGAGATTAACTTCTCTTTTATTAATGTGATAGCCATTTGTCTTTTTGTTTCTTCTCAGCTTGCATATTCAAGTAATTCATTGTTTTTCGTGTTCCTTCTCTGTCATAGGGTCCTTGAATGTTCTCCTTGTCTTTTTTTCAGAGATTCCATGCTTAATTCCCACACGATTATCCGTACAACTTGATGAAGTTCCTGCTAAAAACATATTGAATTTTGGTTGATGTTTTTCCCTGGTTAACATATTAGCAACACAATTAAGTTTACTCAGTACTGGGTTTATATATAATATCAAAATCAAAAAAATTTAACCAGAGAAACCATGTCATAATTCTAGCGCTATTTTCTACCATTAGATTTTCATTTCTAAAAATGCCTAGCATGATCTTCAAATCAGTTCTTATACCGAATTTGACATCGTTTAAGTAGATCTTGAAAGGATTAATAATTTTTAACAAAAAATCATCTCTTTATGGTTGGATTGGTAATTAATTTGAGTTCCTTTAAATTAATCAGATACATAGCCACATATTTCTTCAACAAATTCATTCTTTTCAATGAGAACATGACCCCAAGAGTTATTAGAAGAATTTGTTTCTATGATTAAATCTCTTGTTCCCTATGGAAGGGATACTGTTGGAAACTATTGAACTTTTTCTTTGATTCTTTTCACAACTTTTGTCATATCTTCATTCCAAGCCACTGGGTTTTTCTTCAATCTTTGTTGGAGAAAATATACATCTTTTACTTGAGCTCTATAAAATGGTCTAATCTAGTTTAGGATGTCAATAAATATTTGAAGTAAATTGTCTTATCTAGTATATGGTCAGGAAAGTGAGAAAAAACTTTCAAAACATGTTCTTATAGAATTATTTGACCTTTATTTATCTTGAAACCCAAACACTCAATATCAGTCTTCCCAATTTCCATTTTTCTTTTTGAGATGACAAGACCATGCTAGAAGACCAACTGGTAAAATATCTACATATGTTTGATATGTTCTTGCATATTTTTTGACAAGATCAAAATATCATCTATATAAACCAATAACCAATGCCCATGAATAATATCTGAAGATGTATTCCATTCTTTTCTAGAATTCAGATGTGGCATTATTGATGTCAAATGGAAGAAATTTGTATTGATACTATCCAGGTGGGATGATAAATGCAGTCTTATATATATATATATATTCAATCCTTATTTGAGTTCAAATTTGTTGAAAATGGTACATCTTGTTATTCTTTGCAACAAACATCATTTATTAGGGAGAGGGTATATGACAAGTTGTAAAACTTTGTTTAGAGGTTTATAATTGACTACTAGTCTTGGATTTCCTCTTTTTATCTCTGAACTTGTTATAACTACAAAATATTTACATGCCCAAGGACTCTTAAATGGTTCAATAAGTCCTTTCCCTAAAAGATCTTTAATTTCTTTTGCATAAAATTTAAAAGATCTTTAATTTCTTTTGCATAAAATTATGTTTCAGATGGATTCATGACTACTGCAGAGGATGGAATGGGATTTTTTTAAGGTATCAAAATGAAGAGTCACAAATTATTGTTCCCTACTCCAAAATGCATTAGGGTTTTTTTAAGTACAATATTTTTCTATTTTGGGAGAAATTTCAGAAATGGATTTATCTTTATGGATTTTAACATATGCAATGCATATTTCTATTTTAGATAATTTTGCTAAAGGAGCTTGAATTGGTCTTACTTCTCTAGAAATGGTTTTGCATTTTGGGTTACTCTGGTGTGATAATGGGAATGAGACAATTATATCCTTTATATTACATTTCAAGACCATATTTATAGAAACTATACACAGAGGAGTCACTCTCATAATGAATTCAGAACTTAATATACAATCTTCATTGATATTATCTAGATTGTGCATAGAAAGTGCATCTTTCTGACCTTCAATGGTTATGGGGAAGTCTTCTACCTTACCCAAAATCTTGATAGGACTACCATCAATAGAAATACCACGTTCATTCTTCTTTTCCCAATAGAAGGATGGAATGGAATTTATTTTTTCCAAGTTCATCTGGAAACCTGAGGCAATCATGCAGTCTAGTTGGTACGGCTTATTCTTAAGAGGGAAAAAACAAAATTTGATATATAATTTAGGACCAGAAAACAATCCCAATGAAGGCTCTATATGTTTCTCTTATGATTTTTCTTCATCAATTTCTTCATGAAAGAAAGAATGTTGGTGCTTGTGTTATGGAGGCTCTTGCAACACTCTGGCATATTCTCTGGAATTTTCTTCTTTAGAGAAGTGGTCTAATTCTTTCTCTATTACTTCCAGCAAGTTATTTAAATCTGCAATTTCATGGATCAACTTTCTGAGATTTCTTTGTTTAAATTTTATCTGTAATCTTAGCATTTTTTATTTGTCTTGTCTGAAAAGTTGTTTGTCTTTTTGTTGATCAAGATATTATTTATAGAGTTTTGTTGGATTATAAAAAACTTTATTTTTATTCAAGGGTTGATATTCTTCTTCTTTAATAGATTTTTCTTTGAGCTATTACAAGATATTTTCCTTGTCATCTTTTAGATCTTGTCTTAGCACATATTGGTAGATGGGAATATCAAACAATTCTTTGTTTATATCTGCACCCCTAAATTTGGTGTAATGGAATCATAAAAGGAGGATTCTGAGGCAAAACAATTAACTAATGGGTGTATATCCGATTCAAAATTATCATCTTCAGAGGGAAGGAAGAGAACTTCTTCTCCTACAGGATAGTCACCATGAGAAAAGACTTCTAGATCACCATGCTGGATCTAATTCATCTGTAAAAAAATGTTGCAAGACGTGGTTTCTTTTTATTGGAAGGGAATTTTTTTTCCTAATGACCCTTTTTCCCAAAAATAAAAAATAAAAAACTTTATCACAAGGGGAAGACCTTTTCTTGAGATAATACGTGTCTTTTTTGTGACTTTTGATTTTAGAAGACTTTTTGTATCTATGTGGATTCTCTAGGTAAAATCTTGGAGCGCGAGTATAAAAAGGATTTTTCTTCTTTTTAGAGTTGCAAGATTCATTAATATGGCCATTATTATGGCAACCGCAACCCCAATCAAGCATTCGAACAAAGGATTTGCAAAATCCAGGGGAAAACATAGAAGAATGCCTTTTAAAATCCTTGGAGACTCGTTTCTCGAAGTAGTGTTCTTCCCAGAATTGGATTATATAGGCGTGAAGTTGAGCTAATGAGAGACCTTTCAGATTAATATTTTTTTATTTGAGAAATTACTCAACAACATCTAGAACATGACTTGGAAAAATTCTCAAATAATATTTGAGGAATTTTGGCGTATCTACATTTCTAGATGTAATCAATAGGTTATACATATAACAAAAGTATTTCTCATGCTTCTCAAGGTCATAGAGTATTAGAGCCATAAAACGTTAGGCTAGGTGGTCATAGTCTTACTCATCATTAGCTACATAAAATTGATGACCTAATGTTGAAATGATTTGTTCATCTGCATCTGCTGCTGCAAGCATTTATGTTCTATTTTATTGTGTCAACCATCGCCACCAAAAATGATCTATCTCACAAAATCCTGAAATAATTTGGATAGCAAGTTGTTGAGCAGTAATTGAATTATCTTAAGATCTTTTGTAGGAATTCCAATTAGCTATCAAGTTAATTTGGCATCTCATATCACAGATATCTTTTGATAGGCTATATATAATATAGATGGCTCAGGCATTTGGGAAATTATTTTATTCATGTGGTCAATGCCAAATTGTAATTTGTTTGGTGGAGAAGAAGAGGCATATTGCATGGCAATATACATGTTTGGAAGAGCAGAATGAGGACTAGAAGATGGATTTTCATGATTAGGAGGAGGAGGCATGACATAAGAAGTTTCTCCTTCTTGCTTAGGAGTGTGGAGCATCTGAAGATAATGTTGTGGGAAAGCTTTGGAAAATCATTTAAATCCTTCAACCCATTCTTTGATTTCTTTAATTTTTTCATATGTGGCTATGGAATCAAAATTAGGACGATTGTGTTCTTATATAGTCATTAATCCAAAAGAATAACTTATGGACAAAGTTTGCTTCTCTCCTTTTGTTAATGCTTTGAGAGCGGTTTTGCTGACAGACTTAAGTGGTTTATTTAATTGTTGTGTCCTTAATAGTATTGTTCCTAACGCATCAAGTCTTTTCTCAAGCTTGGTTGAGGCTGCATGTGTGTCTTGTTTTATTTCTTTTGTGTCTTTTATGACATGTTGTATTAGATCCATTTTAATACTAAGAAAAAATATTTTCTCTTATTCCTCTTTTACAACCTTCTTTAGTTGTAGTATATCTAGAACAATTTCATCAATATTGGTTGTTGTTAATTGATGTTGCAAGTTACCCAAATTAGTCAATTTAACTTCAGTTGACACAGTTTCATAAGTAGCTCACTTAATTATATTGTTTTAAAGGAGTATCACGAATATTTCTTCCGGGAACATATGACTTAATAACTGAAGTTGTTGTAACTTCCATATGATAATGCCTTATAGGTAGGGAAAACATGAATAAACATGCAGGCATATTTTTTGTAAGCTTGTGAAGTTCTTTGGTGCAAGTTGGAAAGTCTGTGTACTAACCATTGTGTTGGAGCTTTGAATCAGAGGAAGTAACACAAGGTTATTCAAAAATGGGATGATTTATAGTATGACGAGTAAGTAAAATGATGGGATACATAATTTACATAAGCATATATAAATAATGGTAGCTTGAAATAAATTGGATTTGAATTGGAAGGCATTCTAAAGGAATTACTAAACCTATCAAACATTAATGGAGTATTTACAAGAGATGGAGATGACAATAGTTTCTTTTTAAGGCATGGGTTCTTATATTTGACTTCCCATGATTTAGGATAATTAATCTGTGTCTAACCAAAATTGATTGGAGTGGCATGTTTATCTTTATCCAAATCCACCATGCTTAGAAGATGCAAACTCTGATGGACTATCATTTCCAAAGCGGACAATGACCATGGATTTTAGCTAAATAATTTGAGAGCTAGGTTCAAATTTAAAGCCTTGTTGGTAGATGTAATCTTTAATAAGGTTATATATATGCGGATAAAAAAGGATTATATAATACTTTGGAAAGATAGTTCCAAAATAGGTACCTTGATGAAGGGGTCTGAGAAAACCTCATATTCTATGTGTCTATGTATCTACTACAACACACAAAGAAGTAACATTTAAAAATGAAAGAACCAAAGGACCAAGGCAAAGTTTAACTGGTCCAAGATGAGAATATTTGTATCCTTGTTTATTATCCAAATCTATTTGGGTTTTTTCAAGAAAATTTATGTGAACTGGTTCATCTTGATATGAAAACGCTATGTCAACTAAATATATGTTTATCTAAGTGTGGGATTTATAGTTCTACCATTTTATTTTATAAACTTATTTTGGTAAGTTACCAGGAATTTTCCAGTCTACAGAAGGATTAATATTGTTCATTGTGATAATATATGAGGAATTTTTATCATTATGGAAATACGATCTTCGTTTTGCAAGAGAAATCATAGTATGGGAGGGGGAGGGCGATGTTGGGAATCACCTCCTCCTCCATTACCATTTTTTTTATAATATGAAAAAAATGGTAAGGGGGGAGGGGGCGATGCCCGACATATCCCTCCCCACTTACCAATACCAAATATCCAAGACTGAATCCAAGTTTAAGATCGATCTCCACACTCTGAGAAATTCACACTTTGAGAGAACACTCTTGTTTGATGGTCCTCGAATGGCGAATATTGTCACATACTTTTACAAAACTTAAAAGTTATAGGAACCACTCTAAGGCACAAAGGGATAGCATACACAGAGGTTCATACACAAAAACTCATTTACACTTTAGATTCTTGGTTTTCTTATACAAGGTTGTAGTATGCGTGAGCATAGACAATACAAAAAGCTCAAACTCTCCAACCTCGAATGAGAAAATGAGACCTCTCATTCTTATTTATACAAAAACAGTCGATAAAAATGATGACCCAAAACCTACAAGTGAAGGTAAAAGAAAATATCTAGGGTGATAGTGTGGGCTCCACTATCATTATCTCGTCCTTTAAATGTTCCTTTCAGAAATATGGGGCCCCAAATGGATTGATGAATCTATGGGTTGATAGACAGACTAATATCTTTACATCCATGGAGCAAATTTAAGTGTCCCACCATGATTTAATCATAATAATCATGCCCAACAAGAAAAATACACGGGTCTCCTCCGCACAATCATCCATCAAAGGAATAATTCTCACTTTCATCATCACCAAACAGGAATGTCAAGGGGGACCCTGGTGGAGTTGGAGGAACTATAGATAATATGTGTTGAAAACATCTTTCCATGTCAGATCCTAGCATTGGGGCACATGATTTCCAATAGAATTCTCCTTGGAATATGGATTCAACTTTGTAGTTTAACAGGACGTGTTTAGTAATTTTCCCATTTCTTCTTCCTTCATGGTCACACTAGAGAAAATTATGAGTTATGAACATTTGTGGTCCTAATGTTGAGTATTTCCCGCCAAGATGCATTAGCTTAAACTTGAACCAAAGATGCTTTTGATGAGTGGTTATCATGTCATCCTATAGATGAAGGATGAAATTATCCCTTCTTTGTTCCCAATCTATTCTTGGGAGAAATTTGTCTATAGAGACTTTGTTCCACCTAGACCATTTTTGTTGACAAAGGGTAGATGGATCTCCACATATAATAATTTGTCCTTGTTCATGGAAGAATTGAAGGATTAGCTGGTAGTTGTTCCAAGTCAAATATTCAGGGCCAATATCAACATAAAATAATTCTTGGTCTTCTTCGTTTTTTGTATCAAGCCAAACATCTTATATCATTTTAAGCTTTTGATAGGCATTATCAAGGCCATGAAAAGCATTCTTCTCCCATTTTTTATAAAATTTTGATCTTCAATGGAGAGATTAACTTTCATTTTATTAATGTGATGGCCATTTGTCTCTATGTTGCTTCTCTTCTTGCATATTCAAGTAATTCATTGTGTTCTTGCTCTATCATAGGGTCCTTGAATGTTCTCCTCGTATTTTTGTAGAGATTCCATGCTTAATTCTCACACGCTTTTCAGTACGACTTGATGAAGATATTATTGAAAACATATTGAAATATGGATGATGTTTTTCCCTGGTTAACATATCAACAACATAATTAAATTTACCAGGTTTATATATAATTTCAAAATCAAAATTTTGTAACCAGAGAAACCATGTCATAATTCTAGAGATATTTTCTGCCATTAGATTTTCATTTCTAAAAATTCCTGGAATGATCTTCAAATCAGATCTTATAGTGAATTCAACGGGATTTAAGTAGATCTTGAAAGGACTAATAATTTTTAACAAAAATAATCTCTTTATGGTTGGAGGGGTAATTAAGTTCAACTCCTTTAAATGAATCAGATGCATAGCCGCATATTTCTTTAACAAAATTATTCTTTTCAATGAGAACTCCACCCTAAGAGTTATTAGAATGATTTGTTTCTATGATTAAATATTGTGTTCCATATGGAAGGGATAATGTTGGCAACTGTTGAAATTTTTCTTTGATTGTTTGCACATCTTTTGTCATATCTTCATTCCAACTCATTGGGTTTTTATTCAACCTTTTCTAGAGAAAATATACATCTTCTACTTGACCTCTATAAAATGTTCTAATGTAGTTTAGCCTTCCAAGAAATCTTTGAAGTTGTGTCTTACCTAGTATATGGTCAGGAAAGTGAGAAAAAACTTTCAAAACATGTTCTTAGAATTGTATAACCTTTATTTATCTTGAAACCCAAAAAATCAATATCGATCTTCCCAATTTCCATTTTTCTTTTTGAGATGACAAGAACATGATGGAAAACCAACTGGTAAAATATCTGCAAATGTTTGAGATGTTGTTGCATATTCTTTGAGAAGATCAAAATATTATCTATATAGACCAATGCCCATGAATAATATATGCAGATGTATTCCATTCTTTTTTGGAATTCAAATGGGGCATTATTGATGTCGAATGGAAGCACTTTTCATTGATACTATCCATGTGGGACAATAAATGCAGTCTTATATTTATCTTTTGCTTCTATCCCAATTTGATAAAATCATGATTTGAGATCAAATTTGTTGAAAATGGTACATCCTGCTACTGTTTGCAACAAACATGACTTATTAGGGAGAGGGTATCTGACAAGTTGTAAAAACTTTGTTTAGAGGTTTATAATTGAATACTAGTCTTGGCTTTCCTCCTTTTATCTCTAAATTTGTTATAAATACTAAACCTTTACATTCCAAAGACTCTTATATGGTTCAATAAGGCCTTTGCCTAAAATATATTTATTTTATTTTGCATAAAATTATGTTTCAAATTGATTTATGACTGCAGCAGAGGATTTATGTGGAATGAGATGTTTTAGGGGATCAAAAGGAAGAGTCACAGAGTATTGTTCTCTACTCCAAAATGCATTGGGGCTTTCTAAAGTACGTTACTTTTTTTTGTTTTGGAAGAAATTTCATAAAGGGATTTATATTTATGTATTTCACCGTATGCCATGCATCTTTCCATTTTAGATAATTTTGCTAAAGGAACTTGAACTAGTCTTACTTCTTTGGGAATGGTTTTTCATTTTGGGTTACTTTGGTGTGATAACATGGGCATGAGACAATTCTACCCTTTATGGTACATTTAAAGACCATGTTTATAGAATCTATACATACAGGATTGACTCTGGTAATGAATTCAGAACCTAATATATAATCTTCATTGATATTATCTAGTTTGTTCATAGAAAGTGCATCTTTCTAGCCTTCAATGGTTATGGGGAAGTCGGCTACCTTACCCAAAATCTTGATAAGAGTACCTTGGATTGAAATACCACATTCATTCATCTTTTCCTAGTAGAAGGATGGAATGGAAATTATTTTTTCCAAGTTCATCTGGAAACCCAAGTCAACCATGTAGTCTAGCTGGTATGGCTTATGCTTAAGAGGGAAAAACCAAACTTTGATATATAATTTAGGACCAGAAAATAATCCCAATGAAGGCTCTATATGTTTCTCTTATGATTTTTCTTCATCATTGTCTTCATGAAAGAAATAATGTTGTTGCTTGTGTTCTGGAGGCTGTTGCAGCACTCTGGCATTTTTTTCTTCAGAGGAGTGGTCTAATTCTTTCTCTGTTACTTCCAAAAAGTTCTTTAAATCCTCAATTTCTTGGATCAACTTTCTGATATTTCTTTGTTTATATTTTCTCTGTAGTCTTAGCATTCTTTATTTTTCTTTTGTGAACAGTTGTATTTCTTTGTGTTGATCGGGATATTCTTTATAGAGTTTTGTTGGATTATAAGAAACTTGATTTTTCTTCAAGGGATGAGATTATTTTTCTTTAACAAATTTTTCTTTGAGTTGTGTCGAGATATTTTTCTTTTCATCTTTTATATCTTGTCTTAGCACATATTGGTAGATGGTAATATGATACAATTCTTTGTCTATATCTGCAAGTCTTTGTTGCATATTTTCATATTTATTTTTCTAGACTGAAAACATCCAGAACATATATTCTTGGGGACCCTCATACACCCCTAAATTTGGTGTATCAAAATCAGAAGAGGAGGATTCTAAGGAAAAAAAATTAACTAAAGTTGGTATATCTAATTCATAATTATCATCTTCAAAGGGAAGGAAGATAACTTCTTCTCCTGCAAGATAGTCACCTTGAGAACAGAGTTCTAGATCCACCACGCTGGATCTAATTCATATGTAAACAATGTTGCAATGCGTCCTTTCTTTTTCTTGGAAGAGAATTTATTTTCCCAATGACCCTTTTTCCCACAAATAAAACATTTTTCTTTATCAAGA
Organism: Picea engelmannii; assembly: GCA_009831015.1. Lineage (NCBI taxonomy): Eukaryota > Viridiplantae > Streptophyta > Pinopsida > Pinales > Pinaceae > Picea > Picea engelmannii. Next base: position 857,362 of record ML798339.1, on the reverse strand, counting down.
GGGGAAGACCATTTCTTGAGACAATACTTGTATTTTCTGTGCCTTTTGATTTTAGAAAACTTTTTATATCTATGTGGCTTGTCTAGGTGAAATCTTGGAGCACTAGTATAAAAGGGATTTTTCTTCTTTTTACAGCTGTAAGATTCATTAATATGGCCATGATTATGGGGAATGCAACCCCAATCAATCATTTGGACAATTGATTTGCAAAATCCAGGGGAAAAAATAGAAGAACGCCTTTTAAAATCCTTGGAGACTCTTTTCTCGAAACAATGTCCTTCCCAGAATTAGATTATATAGTCATGAAGTTGAGCTAGTGAGAGAAATTTCAGATTAATCTTTTTGTCTTTGAGAAACTGCTCAACAACATATAGGACATGATTTGGAAAAATTCTCAAATAATATTTGAGGAATTCTGGCTTATATGCATTTCCAAATATAATCAATAGGATTTTCATATAACGGAAGTATTGTTCATGCTTCTCAAGGTAACAGAGTCTTTTGGACATAAAACATGAGGCTAGGTGGTCATATTCCCGCTCATTATCAGGTCCGTAAAATCGACGACCTAATGTTGAAATTAGTTATTCATCTACATCTGTTGCAGTAAGCATTTATGTTCTAGTTTCTTGTGAAAACCATCGCCACCAAGAATGATCTAGCCTAGAGAATCCTGAGATAATTTGGATAGCGAGTTGTTGAGTAGTAATTGAACTATCTTGAGATCTTTTGTAGGAATTCTGATTAGCTATCAAGTTAATGGCATCTCAGATCTTAGATATCTTTTGATAGACTATGTTTAAGATAGGTTGTTGAGGAATTTGGGAAATTATTTTATTCATGTGGTCAATTCCAAATTGGAATTTATTTGGGGGAGAAGAAGAGGCATCTTGCATGACAATATCCATGCTCAGAAGAGTAGAAGCAGGACTAGAATATGAATTTGCATGATTAGGAGGAGGAGGTAGGACATAAGAATTGTATCCTTGTTTCTTAGGAGTGTGAAGCATATCAAGATAATGTTCCAGAAAATATTTGGGCAATCATTTAAATACTTCGACCCATTCTTTGATTTATTCAATTTCTTCATCCCTGGCTCTGAAATCAAAATCAGGACAATTATCTTCTTCTACAACCATTAATCCAAAAGAATAACTTCTAGAAAAAGTATGTTTATGTCCTTTGTTACTTCTTTGAGAGAAGTTTCATTAACAGACTTAAGCTATGTGTTTAATGTTTGTGTCCTTAATAGAATTGTGCCAAAAGCATCAAGTATTTTCTCAAGCTTGTCTAAGGCTACATCTATGGCTTGTTTTATTTATGTTGTTTCTTTTATGACATCTTGTACCATATCCATTTTAATACTAAGAAAAATTGTTTTCTCTTATTCCTCTTTTACAACCGTCTTTAATTGTAGTATATCTAGAAAAATATCATCAATATTGGTTGTTGTTAATTGATGTTGCAAGTTACCATAATTATCCAATTTAACTTCATTTGACACAGTTTTAGAAGCAGCTAAGGATCTATGATTCAAAAATTCCCTTTGTATAGTCCTGTCAAAAATATATTGTTTGAAAGGAGTATCATGAAGATTTCTTTCGGGAACACGACTTAAGACTTGAATTTGTTGTAATTTCCATATGAGAATGGCTTCTAGGTAGGGAAAAACATGAATAAATATGAGGGCATCATTTTCTTAAGATTGTGAAGTAGTTTGGTGCAAGTTGGACAATATTGTGCTAACTATTGTGTCGAAGCTTTGAATAAGAGGAAGTAGCACAAGGTTCTTCAAAATTGGGTTGATTTATAGTAGGATGAGCAGGTAAATGACGGTATACAAAATTAACAGAAGCATATCTAGATAATGGTGGTTTGAAATAAATTGGATCTGAATTGGAAGGCATTCTAAAGGAATTACTATATACCTATCAAACATTAATAGATTATTTATAGGAGATGGAGATGACAAGAGTTTATGTTTAAGGAACTTCTTATATTTGACTTCCCAAGATTTAGGATAATTAATCCATGTCCTGTCAAAAGTGATTGGAGTGGCATGTTTAGATTTATCCAACTCCACCATACTTAGTAGATGTCAACTCTGATGGACTTTATCTGTTGGAGTATCATTTCCAAAGCCGACAATGACCATGGATTTTAGCTGAATAATTTGAGAACTAGGGTCGACTTTAAATCCTTGTGGGAAGATGTAATCTTTAATAAGTTTATAAATATGTGGATCAGAAAGGATTATAGAATAATTTGGAAAGATAGTGCCAAAATAGGGACCTTGATGAAGGGGTCCGAGAAAACCTCCTATTTTATGTGTCTATATGTATCTACTATAACACACAAAGAAGAAACATTTAAAAACAAACGAACCAAAGGAACAAGGAAAAGTTTAATTGATCCAAGATGAGCATATTTGTATCCTTGTTTCTTAGCCAAATCTATTTGGGATTTGTCAAGAAAATTTATACGAATTGGTTCATCTTGATATTTGAATGATATGTCAATTGAAGAGATTGTTATCTGAGTGTGGGATTTACAGTTCCACCATTTCATTTTATTTACATTTTCTAGTAAGATACTGGGAAGTTTCCAGTCTACAGAAGGATTAATATTATTCATTATGATAATAGATGAGGAAAATTCAACATTATGGAAATATGATCTTCGTTCTACAAGAGAAATCACAGTATGATGATGGAGTATGCATGAGCACATGTGATACCTGAAGCTCTTAATCTCCAACCTCGAATGATAAAATTAGACCTCTCATCCTTATTCATACAAACACAGCCAATAAAATTGGTGACCCAAAACCTACAAGTGATGGTAAAAGAAAAATTTTGGGGTGATAGCATGCACTCCACTATCATTATCTTGTCCCTTAACTGGTCCTTTTGGACATATGGAGACTCGAATCGACCTACGAATCTATGGACTGACAGATAAACTAAGATATTTACATATGTGGATTATAATATGGTAAGTACCATATTATTATATGGTAAGTGGGGAGAATGATGTATGGCATCGCCCCCTCCCCCCTACCATTGTTTTAAAATATAAGAAAATGGTAAGGGGAGAAGGGGCAATGTCAGACATTGCCCTCCCCCTCCCACTAATTTTTTTTTGTTTTTTGTTTTTCAATTTGATGTTTTTTTTTTTGTTGTAGTTTCTTCTTTTTATATTTATTTTTGTCTATTACTAATTTTGGTTGTCAATTTTTTTTTTTTAAATTATTTAAGCTTTTATTTTTAATGCTTTATACTATTTTATTTTATTTTATTTTTTAAACATTTTTCAAAAAAAAAAAAACTTAAGTGTTCTTTTTCATTTAAAATTATGTTTTTTTTTCATTTAAATAATGTGAATTTTCATTAAACAAGGCAAGTTTTCATTTTAAAAAAGGGGTTTTTAATTAAAAATCAGTTTTTTATAGAAAAATATGGTTTTTTTTTCTAAAAACGTGCTTCTTTGTTTCTTCAAAAAAAAAAAAAATGAGTAAATTTTTCTTTATAGAAAAAAAGAAACATGTATGTGGAGTTTTTTTTTCAAGTTTTTTTTTTAATATAAATTAAAAAAATAAAATAAAATTGATTAATAAATAAAATATCACTTTTCGATTTACAAGCTAATTTGAAGTTTTTTGTTTGTGATAGTACCAGTGACTGGGGCTACTATTTCAATTAAGCCACAATTTTAACTCCAAAAATAAAAAGGGTTCTACTGATAGCATCACTTTTGGATTTGAGGGTCAATTTTCTACAATGCAATTTTAATGGTATTGGTTGTCAAGGAAATGTTTTCAAGCAAGTCACAATTTTAAGCACTCTGCAAAAAAGGAATGCTACCGGTAGCACCATTTTTTGAAGTGGGGGTAAAAAATGCGACCTCTAAGAAGTGAGAATTATGGAGAGTTCTCGTTAAGTTGGTAACTTTGTTAAAATGGTTATTACTTCAGATTCAGAGTTGGTGGATCCCAGGATTTACAAAAAGAAAATAGGGTTCTTGATGTATTTGGTCATCACCAAGCCAAATATATGTTTTGTTTTGAACACCTTCAGTCAATTCATGGTGGAGCTGAGACAGGTGCATTGGATAGCAGCGAAGCATGTGATGAGGTACTTGAGGGGTACAATAGAGTATGGATTGAGGTAAATTAGAGGAGATGGAGTGAGGCTGCAGGGATATTCAGACTCATATTAGGAAGAGAGTGTAATAGATAGAAAGAGCATCTTGGGGTGTTTCTTTATCCTAGGATCAATAGTGAGAAGACTTATGTAGCACTTGGTTTAGCAGAGGCAGAGTACATGGCAATGAGTATGGCTAGTTGTGAATCCATTTGGCTTCACAAATTTATTATATGTTTATTTGATCAATAGTTGGGGCCTACAATGATATACTATGATTATCAGAGTTGTATCAAACTCTCTAGGTATCCAATATTCCATGACAGGTCCAAGAATATAGAGATCAAATATCACTTTTGTTAGTATAGGGTTCAAAAAAAATTGAGGCACTGATGGTTTAGAGCAAATTTTTAGTTTTTAAGTTGATATTGTAAGAAAGATACACCACTAGAACCAAATCTATCAAAATATTTTTCTTTAACAGTCATTTGAACAAATGAAAAGAGTATACAAAGAAGGAATTAGGAAGAACTTATGTAAAAGGAGATAAAGTAAGCCCCATGAGGCTTAAATGGCACACATAGGAGATCATGCACGAGTCAGAAGGTATTATGTTAGTGACCAGGGGCTATGACTAAGTGCTAGCGACTAAATATGTTAGAACTGTTTTTACAGGCAGCATAGACTTGTCATTGATGGCAAGTACAGTAGTGATGCTGGCTTAAGTACAACAGTGAAGCAGATATCAGAATCCTTTAAGGATTCGAGGAAGATAAGCTCAGGAGGAATAGCATTCTTATACG
>ML798339.1:815179-843752 GCA_009831015.1 Picea engelmannii | reverse complement strand
CTAGATGAAACTGCCTGATCCAGTGTGAAAATTAATGAAACGTGGTCAGCAGTGAGTATGAGGGTTAAACCCTTCAGTAGTAGCAATCTGCCAGTAGAAACTGGTGCTATCTTCAGGGGGTTGAATCTCCCTTCCAGGAAAGGATGGTAAACGAGAGAAGGTTGTAGCCTTCTACAGGTAGAACCCATCGTACTAGTATGAGCCTGCACTAGTACATTGTTGTAGAATGTTTTCTTAATAATAATCATTGAAGGCAGAGACAACAGCAGCGGTGGTTTTCTCCCGATTTGGGTTTCCACCTTAAATCCTGGTGTTCATGTGTCCTATTCATCTGTGTTAGTTTATTTTGTTGAATTATTGTTTAAGAGACATCTGATGAATGAAGAAACCCATAATAAGATCTCTGGATGCACTACTATTTTCATAAGAATATACAACAACTGATCTCTATAAAGTAGACTAAGATTTTTCAGTGAAAGAAAAGTTAAAAATTGATTGATAGCTCAAATATTGATTCACCCCCCCCCCCTCTCAGTATTTTTCAACAAAATATTCATGCACTTTGTCAAGGGAAAAAATCGACAACTGAGATTTGATCACACCTGCTTCTCAAGATCAACGGTCCACGATGCATTTTTCATCCATAACTTGATCGAGCGTTAATTTTTTTTGGGCATGCGATAGGGTTTTGGATCCTGCTACATGGTTTGAAAGTATTGGTTTCACATGATTTATTCATATGAAGAAACCACCCATGAGGCCATGTGATATCACCAGTGGTATTATGGAAAACCACATATAATTATCATGACTTGGTGTTGACACATAGATGTGGTGGACCTATCATGAGTGGCCATATCTCCACCTGGGCATGACATGGCCTGATATTGGGATCATTCCCTAAATAATCTATCAGGATCATTCCCCCTTTCTAGGATCATAAATAATCTATCAATAGCATTCCCTCATTATCAGCAAACAAAGGGAGGAAGAGTATCTGAATCTCAAAGTCGAGAGATCATCCCAACTCCAGTAGAAAGACAAATTAGGAGACTACAACCATGGAGGCAGATAGGGATTCAATAATGTTTTGTTGTATTAGGTTGTAAACCCCCCATCTATTTTATTCTGCATTGTAATTGAGCTATATTCCATCTATGTAATGTATCATATTATTAATAAAAGCTTCACCAACAATTTTTGGCCCATATGTCTTGTGAATATGTATGGAGTTAGATTAATGACATTGATTTTGAATGTATTTTGATGAATATTGATTCATACATTATTCAAATTATTCATATGTTTGCATAGTATATTTTTTGTGAATGTATTGGAGAAATTCATTGTTGAAATGTATACAATTTACATTTGAATGCATAATTGTGATAACTATTGAATTCTTTAATTCTCAGTATGCTATTCTCCATTTAAAATCATGAAAAGATTTATCTCTAGTGGATACCTTTTCCGTGTTGCTTTCTTTCCACATGAACATGCTTTCTTTATTTCTTAATTATAGTGTAGTAGAACAGAAATTTCCCATATTGGTCACAAGCAAGCCCAATATTCTCATTTCTAACATTAATGAATTGTGAGGAGAGAAGAATTATGCATATCACCCTTGATAAACAAAGGTAACCTTAAAATTCATTTATGAGTTTTGGTTCGAATGATACTTGGCATCATTCCTCTGATAACTGAGAACATATTGAGGAATAACATCCTTAAATGTCACCATTTATAGGGATGAAATTTTGAAATTATATTCACTCAGGAAACTACAAATATTAGCATTGGTTCTTGAAGGTGAACAAGACTCAAACACTTGATTGTTAATAATTCACCCAGCGACTCCACATTGGCAACTTCACTAGTAAATATGGAATCATCAAGAAGACATACCAAAGAAAAAATATATCCTTTGTACATATTAGTGTTGTCTGATCCATAATTATTGATCTCCTGGAGAAATATTTGTGAAATATATCATACTGGAGATAACCCTAATCTTGGAACTTTTCCTTTTATCAGTTCTGAATTAAATAGTGTTTATAGGATATCTCAAAAACCTTTAGAGGCATATTCAAGTACTCAATTTCCCAATCGACCTTTAATCAACCTCCAAAATTCTCCTCTTACATTTTCCCAGTCATCTAGTAGCTCATATAGACCTTTCTTGAATAATCCAAGACCACCCTTGTCTATTGAAGCCAATAATTTAATTCTCAAACACTTAATGATGGGTCAAGGCATGGAAAATAGTAGCTGATGCAGGAGAATCGCTCCAACTTACCAAAGAGCCAGCCAGCCAGCACATCTAGCTTGCATTCATAGAGGAGAGAGGCGTAGCCCTCTCATTTTTCAAAAATTATGAAATCAAATTTCATTTGGGTATTTGTGTTGTAAGGATTTTAATGCTAAGTTGCACCTTTGTACATGTAGTGGTTGAGGTTTTCTTTAATGGTCACCTGCAGCTAAGTCTAGATCAGTCAGGTCTGCGACTTTCTTTTGTGTAATGTAGTCGTAGGAGTCAGTGCCACTCTGAGATAGTGATGGCTCAGGGGTGGTTGAGGATAATCTCGAGAGAGCCCTCTTTTGTAATAGGAGATAGAGATAGAGAATAGGGGGGGTCTCAGGTAGAGAGATCTCAAGAGATAGAACTGAGACTTGTTACAATCTAGTCTTTGTAAGCATCTGTATAGATACACATTGTGATTAATACAAAGCAGTTTTTCCTGCCTATGAATTTTTTGTGTGTGTTTATGATATGTTGTAGATGTGTGATGAATTTCATTTACAGTAGGAAGATAGATTTTACTATCTGTTTGTGAGTTTGTCGATTTTCAGTCTAGGTTGTTTAGGCTATGAAAGGAGTGCACAAAAAAATAGTTGAGGTTCTGTAGCCAGCGCAAGAAGTGTGCATCTGAATTCTGCAGAATCATAAAGAACGTGCCATGAGGGAACACCAGAGTGATCAAAAGTTCAAGGGTGAAACATCAGAGTTTTTGAATACTCAAGAGGTGAGACTGTGAAGAGGAGTGCATAGAGAGATAGAACTATTGAAGGTTTTGTAGAGCTCTGCTAGGTGGGAATTGAGCAGGTGCAAGTGTGCACAAAAGGAACTCTCTATCGAGTTCTGGAAGAACCAGAGTTGTTGAACACTTTGTATGCTCTCCAAGGTGTGAATCGAGCAGAAGAACGCCAGGTGGGCGTAAGGAGTTTTATTTTCAAGAAAACTTCTTGAATCTAAGTTATTCAAGATTCTCGAACGCAAGGTGTGCGCAGGAGTAAAGCTCAGAAGGGATAGAAACTTTGGAAAGGTCAAAGAGAAGCATCGAAGGTTGAGACCTTCAAGCATCAAAATTCTTCCAAGGGAAAGTAAGAAATGAAAGATGAAGAGGGAGCTACAGCTGTCGTTGGATCAATGACAGAAGATTGGATCTAGATCGTTCAAACCACGTCCAGACACCCAGGAGGAATAAGCGCAAGAGAATAGATCTGAGCCATCAGATATGGAGGTGTGGATCAACATCCATTGGTCTCGAGGCAAGGTGTGCATGGTTTAATTTTTCGGCATTTTGAATACCGGGAAACGAAAGAGGAGAGTCTTTCGACTCACATGCCAAGAATTTTGAAAGGGAGGTTTGCGATTAGATCCCGACCGTTGATCAGGACAAGATCTAGACCGTTGGAGTCTACATCCAGACGACAGGAGAAGAGAGCACAGGAGATTAGATTTGGGCCATCAAATCTAGCGTAGAGGACAAATAGCTGTCGGATTCGCAAGAAGGTGCACAGGGTTTAATACCTGGGAAGCAACACAGAAGGGTAGAACGGACGGTAGAAACTTTGAGGGAGAAGTGTCGATTTTCCATGAGTCGTCGGATCCAGAAAAAGGTGCACGAGGTTTAAACCTCGTAGGAACAGAGAAGAGAGGACTTGTCAAGGTCCCAAAAGAACCAGGACCATCCATATCAGAGGACACATGGTGAAGGTATGGAAGCCACTGGGGTTCGGACTTTGAGAAAATAGAGGGGAGAGTCAATTGACACTCATCACAGGAATCGCGGAAAGTTGATTTCCTGAAAGAATCAAGAGCGTCCATCTCAGAGGACGTGTGGAAAAGATCCAGAATTCGTCGGGGTTTTAGGACTTAGGCGCAGAAGGGTGGCGAAGAACAGACACTCGCGATCACCAAAATCATGAAATCACTCCAGTTGTCGGATCTGGGGTGACAGGTGTCAAAGATCCAAGCCCATCAGACTTTTGGACAACGAGAGATCGAGAGTGAAGAGTCTCTCAAATCACCAAAAGGGAGAATGTCAGGATTTGATCATGACCATTGAACATCTCAAAAATATCATGATCGTTCATCGTGATTAAGGGTCACAGTCATCCATCGGAGGGGACACGTGGTTGTTGGTCGGCGTTTCGGCACCGGGAATCGGAAGGAGAAGACCGGGACAAAATTCGAGAAAGGGAATCGTCGAAAGAATCAGAACCATCTATTTTGAAGGACAGGTGGTAGAGATATGGAAGCCATCGAAGGTTTGGTCATCGGGAGTTGGGAGTTGAAGACTCCGCCAAAAACCCCGAAATAAAATCGTCGAGATTTAATATTTGTCGTTGATCAAGTGGAGGATCTAAACCATAGATCCGGATGTTATCGAGTCTCCGGGTTTCAGGGATCTGAAAGGGAAAGGAGGAGTACTGCATCGCGATTCCTCAAATCGCGAAATTCGAAGTGCTCAGAGAAGTTGAGCCCAGGGTTATAGAGAGTGGTCATATGGGGAGGACCACGAAAAGAGCTAGTGCTCACTAGGCTCTTTTCAGGATTTCGAGAATTTGGATACTGGGTTTTCGAGGAGGAAGGATTGGATGAGGTCCAATCTCACGAAACACAACACGCCTAAAGGGTTGACCCCAGGTCATAGGACAGGGTCACGTGGACTAAACTCGAAGGAAAGAGCCAGAGTCCATTAAGCCCTTTTCGGCATTTCGGGACCCAAGAGTTGAATGAAGGAGTCGTGAGACGTGAAGTCCCGACTCATGAAACCATGAAACGATCATGGTCATCGATCGAGGAGGATGCGGGACCATTAGATATGGTCTGGAGGAGGGTTTCAGGGATTGGAGTGTTGGGTTTACATTACACCCACACCTTCGAAATTGTGAAACGTGAAAGGCATGTTTATACTTTGTAGTGATTGTTTGCAAGGTGTGAAATAGTCAATAGACAACCAAGAGAGTTGTAAGAGGAGATGGAGATGCTCTCAAGCGTAGATTGATCCTTAAGTTTTTCAGGAAGGAAGATGGAAGGTAAATATCTCTACTGAAGGCCCTAAGTGTGGTGGAAGAGGAGACCACCAGCAGAAAAGCAAGGTAGAGATTGACAAAGAGCTCGCTAAGATAAGAGAAAGAATGGAAGAGCTCACATTAAATATGCAACAGGAGGTGAAAGTACACTGGAGGTATGAATGGCCTACGAACAGGAAAGCCAAATGGCCTGTTCAAAAGTTGTTGGCCAAGAAACAACAACAAGAGTTGAAGAAGTGGTTGAGGTATGTTGAAAACCTCAGTGACATAGAGTTGATTTGCATCTGTGAGCCATAAGTTGGAGAAAACCTCAGTGATGAGGAAGGGAGATCAGTTACAGATCTCATGAACTGCTAGGAGGGAAGTGATGAATTTCCAAATTGCCAGGTGGGAAATGAAGTGATATCACTTGAGGATCTCATATACTATTAGGAGGATAGTAATGGAAATTCATATTTCCAGGTGGGCAATAATATGAAGAAGAGGAGCTCATAAACTGTCAGGTGGGAAGAAGAGAATTTTCGAGTTGCCAGGTGGGCAATGGGAAGAGATCAGTATAATTTCTCGCATATTTTGGGGGGAGCAGTAGTGAAAGTTCAGATTTCCAAGTGGGAAATGAGATGGGATCACTGGATCTCATAGCCTGCCAGGTGGGCAGCAGAAAATTCCCAAATTGCCAAGTGGGCAAGGGGGAAAATATGAGGCTATGTGAAAGTCTCATGAACTCAAAGGAGAATTCAGATCAGTAAGGAGTGTTGACAGGAGAGGATCAGAAATACATTATGATCATTGGGGGAATTGAAGTGTTCCTACCAAGAAGCCTAGTTGAGGCCAGAGGATGCATTGTAGGTGCAGCAATAGCAGGAGGACAACCAGTAGAGACTGTCAAAGAAGAGGAAGAAATGGGGCAGACATCGGGATTCAAAACAACAGAAGGAGATGAGCATTCAGTCGAGTTGCTCAAAATTTTCAACCAGGAAGCTGAAACAGAGATGACTGCAGCACTGGAGCCTGCAGCAGAAGACGAAGCAAACAACATAGACTTTGTTGATCTATGTGAATAATTGGAAGCCCTAGAGAAGAGGGTGATAGTGCAAAGCCTACACATCCAATAGATCAAATTGGAGACAGGTAGAGGAGAATACCAGCCCCAGGAGCAGCTAGAAGAAGGTCGAATTGAGCCAACATAAGGAGAGATGATAGTCAAGTTGTCATAAGGAGAATTTAAGCAGCAGCTTGGAAATGAGACTGCAGAGTTGGAGTTTGTAGTAGAGTGGCCACTTAGTGACACAAAGAGAGATAAAGATGGTAGGGGAGATCGATCAGATCTTCCCACTGAGAAGATAGAAGTGCAGTAGAGAAGACTTCATACAAAGAGCCAACCATTGGAGCAGATGGAGAGGGTGATTGAAGAAATCAAAAGGCTAATTTTGAGGTTAGCACAAGAAGCAATCAACAATGGGAAGCTGAGCAGAAGGGAGCCTGCAAGAGAAGTAGGGCAGCAGCAGCAGCGACAGCGAAGTAGTGGAGTAGATGGACAACTCCAAGGGAAAGTTTGGGATCCAAGTGGATTTCAACACTGCAAAAGAGGAGCACATGAGTAGGAGCTCATGATTTTTCTAGATGAGGAGTATTATGCAGGATCATCGCTCCAACTTAGCAAAGCACCATCCAACCAGCACATCCAGCGTGCATTCATGGAGGAGAGAGGCACAACCCTCTCATTTTTCAAAAATTATGAAATCAAATCCCATTTGGGGATTTGTATTGTAATGATTTTAATGCCAAGCTGCACCTTTGTATAGGTAGTGGTTGAGGTTTCCTTTAATGGTCACCTGAAGATAAGTCCAGATCATTCAGGTCTGCGACTTCCTTTTGTGTAATGTAGCTGTAGGAGTCACTGCCACTCTGAGATAGAAATGCCTCAGTGGTGGTTCCGGATAATCTTGAGAGAGCCCTCTTTTGTAATAGGATATAGAGATAGATAATAGGGGGGATCTCAGGTAGAGAGATCTCAAGAGATAGAACTGAGACTTGTTACAGTCTAGTCTTTGTAAGCATATGTATAGATACACATTGGGATTAATACAAAGTAGTTTTTCCTGCCTATGAATTGTCTGTGTGTGTTTATGATATGTTGTAGATGTGTGATGAATTTCATTTACAGTAGGTAGATAGATTTTAACATATGTTTGTGAGTTTGTCAATTTTCAGTATGGGTTCTTTAGGCTATGCAAGGAGTGCACAACATAATAGTTGAGGTTTTCTAGCCAGTGCAAGGAGTGCGCATATGAATTCTGCGGAATTAGAAACAACATGCCAGGAGGGCACACCAGAGTGATCACAAGTTCAAGGGTAAAACCTCAGAGTTGTTGAATACTCGGGAGGTGAGACTGTGAAGAGGAGTGCATAGAGAGACAAAATTATTGAAGGTTTTGTAGAGCTCTGCTAGGTGGGCATTGAGCTGGTGCAAGTGTGCACAGAAGGAACTCTGTGTCGAGTTCAGGAAGAACCAGAGTTTTTGAACACTCTATAGGTTCTGCAAGGTGTGCATCGAGCAGAAGAATGCCAGGTGGGCATAAGGAGTTTTCGTTTCAAGAAAATTTCTCGAATCTGAGTTATTCGAGATTCTCAAATGCAAGGTGTGAGTAGGAGTAAAGCTCTGAGAGGACAAAGCTCAGAAGGGATAGAATCTTTTGAAAGGTCGAAGAGAAGAATCAAAGGTTGAGACCTTCAAGCATCAAAATTCTTCCAAGGGAAAGGAAGAAGTGCAAGATGAAGAGGGAGCTACAGCTGTTGTTGGATTAGCTGCAGAATATTGGATTTGAACTGTTCAAACCACGTCCATACACCCAAGAGGAATGAGCGCAAGAGAATAGATCTGAGCCATCAGATATGGAGGCATGGATCAACATCCATTGGTATCAAGGAAAGGTGCGCATGGATTAAGTTTTTGGAATTTTGAATATCAAGAAATGAAAGAGGAGAGTCTTTTGACTCTCATGCCAAGAATTGCGAAAGGGAGGTTTGCAATTAGATCCTGACTATTGATCAGGATGAGATCTGGACCATTGGAGTCTACGTCTAGACGACAGGAGAAGAGCACATGGGAGATTAGATCTGGGCCGTCAGATATAGCACAGAGGAATGATAGGCATCGGATCCGCAAGAAGGTGCATGGGGTTTAATCCCTGGGAAGTTGAACAGAAGGGTAGAACGGACTGCAAAAACTTCGAGGGAGAAGTGTTGATTTTTCGTGAGCCGTCGAATCCAAAAAAATGTGCATGAGGTTTAAAACTCATAGGATAAGAGAAGAGAGGACACCTCAAGGTCCCGAAAGAACTGGGACCGTCCATCTCAGAGGACACGTGGTGAAGGTCTGGAAGCCACCAGGGTTCAAACTTCGGGGAAACAAAGGGGAGAATCAGATGACACTCATCCCAGGAATCGCGAAAAGGTGATTTCCTGAAAGAATCAGGAGTGTCCATCTCAGAGGACACGTGGAAAAGATCCGGAAGCCATAGGGGTTTCAAGACTTAGGCACAGAAGGGTGGTGAAGAACGGAGACTCGCGATCACTGAAATCATGAAATCACTCCAGCCGTCGGATCTAGGGTGATAGGTGTCAAAGATCCAAGCCCATTGGACTTTTGGACACCGAGAGATCGAGAGTGAAGAGTCTCTTAAATCGCCAAAAGGGAGAATGTCAGGATTTGATCATGACCATTGATCATCTCGAAAAGATCATGACCGTTCATCGTGATTAAGGGTCACAGCCATCCATCGAAGCATACATGTGGTTGTTGGTCGACGTTTCGGCATCGGGAATCAGAAGGAGAAGACCGAGCCAAAATTCGAGAAAGGGAATCGCCAAAAGAATCAGAACCGTCCATTTTGGAGAACAGGTGGCAAAGATCTAGAAGCCGTCGGGAGTTTGTTCATCGGGAGTTGGGAGGTGAAGACTCCACGAAAAACAATGAAAGAAAATCATCAAGATTTAATCTTGGTCGTTGATCAAGTGGAGGATCTAGACCGTAGATTTGGATGTTATTGGGTCTCCGAGTTTCGGGGATCTGAAAGGGAAAGGAGGAATTTTGCATCGTGATTCCTCGAATCGTGAAAGCCAAAGCGCTTGGAGGAGTTGAGCCTAGGGTTACAGAGCATGTTCATATGTGAAGGACCACGAAAAGAGCTAGTGCTCACTGGGCTCTTTTCGAGATTTTGGGAATTCGGATACCAATTTTTCGAGGAGGAAGGATTGGACGCATTCCAATATCACGAAATGCGATGCGCCTAAAGGGTTGGCCCCAGGTCATAGGACAGGGTCACATGGTCAAAAGTTGAAGGGAAGAGCCAGAGTTTTTTAAGCCCTTTTCAGCATTTCGGTACCCAGGAGTTGAAGGAAGGAGGAGTCGAGAGACATGAAGTCCCGACTCATGAAACCGTGAAACGATCGTGGTCATCGATCAAGGAGTATGAGGGACCGTTAGATCTCGTCTAGAGGAGGATTAGGATTCGAGGTTTCGGGGATTGGAGTGATGGGTTTACGTTACACCCACACCTCCAAAATCGCGAAAGGCAAAAGGTGTGTTTATTTGAGCCTTGGATCATAGCCCGAGGTCACTAGAGAAGAAGGGCACCAAAGGATTAGGCAAATGTGCAGGGTTTCTAAAAGCCTACATCAGGGACAAAGGGACGTATGGATTCATTCAAAGGGTTCGAGCAGGATCCCAAAGAGATATTTTGGCTCAGGAGGGAGAACGATCCAGAGACAGGGAGGTCGCGGACCCTTCTAAGGTAGGGGTTGTGCATCAAAAGCCTACCACCACCTCCACCACCTTTCAATCCATGGATCACAGCTAGATATGGACCTCTGTATATTCCTATAAATCCTCATGATCTACCAAATAATTACCTGAAATGTTTACCAAAATATGATGGTGAAAAAGAAATAATAGTTGAAGAACATATGGTAGCTTTTCAAGATTTTACAGATAATCTCTTTATAAATCATGATGATGTTTTCATGAGGCTATTTGTGAAAACCATAGAAGTAGATGTTATAAAGTGATTCATAGGATTACCTCATACATCTAATAACTCTTGGGGGGCTTTAGAGACTGTTTTCATGAGACAATGGGGTGAAAAGAGGCATCACTTATACTATCTCATTGAGTTTGGGTCATTAAGAAAGAATCATGTTGAAACTATAGTTGACTTCAATAAGAGGTTCAATAAAATCTATAATAATATCCCAATAGACATTAAACCCTCTCAAGTTACTGCGAAGGTAACCTATGCAGGATCTTTCGAAGAAGATTTTTCCATTATTCTTAGGGAGAGAATATCTACCACCATGTTAATCATGCAAGATGATGCCTTTGACATTGAGGGAAACATGACATATTCTAGTAAAATAAAGGTTAAACTCAATCCAAATAATAAATATGAAGAATAATAAATATGAAGCTAGAACCTTTGGTGTTGGGAAAGAATCTCAAGAATCTAAGAGAGAGGACATTTCTAGGCTCGTCATAAATTTGTCCAATAAGCTATCTAGACTTGACACTGATGGAAGTCCTCCAAATAAACCTCAAAATGAAGAAGTAAATAGGAATCCTAAACAATTTAGGAGACCTTTTAACCATCAGATGTTCAAAAGAGATAGGAGAAATGAGGAATATCCCCTTACAACTCCTATTAAAAATTAAAATGAAAATAATGTGGTTGATGACCTTGGGGATGATGAAAACATGAATTTCCAAGAAGAGTTTCATTTGATTCAAGACAATGATTAAGCTATACATTTAAATCAACATGATTTTGATAGATATCTAAATATTAAACCTGTGGTTGCAAACCAACAAGAGGATTATCGTGGTTTTACATATTCACAGTTTAGGATGTTTTATGATGCATTGCAAGCTAAGTTGTATAATAAATGTGACCTCATGCCTAGACCCACAGGGTTAAGGAATGAGAATATTCCTATACACAGAAAACACCTTTTTCTCAACCCAAAGATAAATAAAAAGAAGCATTCGTTGTTACAAAAAAGACCGACTCCTTAGAACAAGTTAAAGTGAAGGGAGATTCTAAAGAAATGGAAAATATTATCCAACCTTTTAACATTGAACAAGAGTTAGGAAACATTAATATACATGTTCCATTAGTGGAGTTGGTAAGGAATCCTGCATATAGGAAGAAAATTGAGAAAGTCATAAATGGCTCTAATTCTAATAATCATCATGACACCTTAAATACTCATGATGAGTTTCTTACTATCACATTTGAGCCCCATGTTGACAGTTACTAAAGAAAAATTTGTTGCACATTTTTACATCACTTTGAACATTCATGGTAAACTGCTCCACAACTACATGTTGGATTCAGGAACCTCTCATAACCTTATTCCTAAATCAGTCACAGAACATTTGGGATTGGAAAAATAACCCAACCATATCATGACCTATACTCATTTGACTCAAGAAACATTAGGTGTGAGGGAATGATTAAGGACCTGGTTCTCACTTTAGCATAGCTCTCTGTCAAAAGTATCATGATGGATGTAGTGGTAGAAAATGTGAAGAAAATTGAGGTACTATGAGGCTGCCAAATTTGTTATTTCCTTGACCAAAATTTATCTCTAAGTTTCAATCTCCAAAATTGTCCTTTTCTGCATTTTAGGACAACAAATAGTTTAGTAACTTTCTTCCCATAATTTTTATTGGTTAATTGTTCTTTGAGGTGCCCTTGCAAGTGTTTTCGAGCTGGTGGTTATCACATGCAATATATATCAAAACAAGTAACACTCTTCTAAATATTTACAACACAAATAAGTTGATCTAAACTCTAAGCATGCGTGAAATGAACACAAGTGGTTTTGGTCAACATGTCCTTGGATAACTCCCCCCCCCCCCCCNAACCCCCCCCCCCCCCCTTTGCGAAACCAGTTTGGAATGGAAGTATATATAAGTGGTGTCTAAAGAATGAGATACAAAAGGTAATACAATATGATGGAACCTGTATACAAATAAATTTCCTCTCAATTCTTGCCAAAGGAACCAAGATGAAATGTACCCAAGCTTAGTGTGCCTCTTCCCTTGTTTCCAAACTCACTCAAGTGATGCGCCCTTGACCTTTATTGCTCTGAAGAAGAATATATTACACCACAATGTGCTCTTATGTGCTACCTCTCCAATGAGACCAACAAATCAACAATCCCTCAAGTCTATCCATGCCTACTAGGTGTGCGCCCTCCTTCTATAGTGTGCCCTCCTCCAAGCAGATGTGATCACCACAAATAAATAGTGGTCCAAGCTCCCATAGATCCTCCATGAATAAAAGTTCCAAATATGCCCTATTCCATAGCTTCCAAACTCATCCTCATTCTCCCTCTCAAACTCTCCAAGTGAACATTAGAGTGAATGAGCCTCTCTTTGCCCCTTTCGTTCTCCTTGAGAAATCCATAAGGAAACCTAAAAATGGATGGCTAGGATCATCCCAATCCATCTCTAATAAATGGTTGAGATCATCCCACAATAATCTCACTCACAAACGCACTTTGGGTTAAGTTCCCTAAGTTCACCTTTTGTCTCCTAATTCACCCACAAAGTGAATTAATAGTCACTTTAGGCTAAAATGACCAAATTTCACTTTTGACTTAAATATCCTAAGTCAAAGTGAAATTATATTATGACCCAAGGTGGGCATATATATGGATAAATGTATATGATATGACCCCAAGGGGGGGGAATATATGGGCATAAGTGTACATATAATTTGCAAATACATATGTAATAGGGTCGACCTAGTGACAAAGGGGCCTCACATGCAAGTGTGAAAATCTATATATAAGAGATCATGTATTCATTATTGATAGGTGAATTGTGAAGTATGAAAGGTATAAGGTTATTTGGAGGGGGTTCCCCTATTATTTAAGGAGTTATTGTGTAACATATCTATATTGTAGTTGTGCTCCACATTGAAATTTTGTGCATGGTGTGTACTTATGTTATTTTATGATATTTTGAGCATTTGGATCATAACATTTGGTTTCGGAGATCAAGGTCTTGGAATTTCGATGTTGCATCTAAGACTCCTTGGATTTTTCACTATAAATTGTTTTATAATACCTTTCAGAAGGAATCCCTTGGACAATATTTAGTATACAGATCAAGGTATGTGGGGTTCAAATTTCATCTTCTGATCTCTTATACTTTCGGAGATATAGCATGTGTAATATAGGATTATGGAATAATCCTGAATTTAGTCATTGCAGAATTTTCTCTATAAAAATTATTCTATGATGTTATAGACCCTAAAACCTAGAGGGTATTCATAGAAATTATCAATGTAGATTTGAAAAACATTTCAGCTTCTGGGGCATCCTAATTTTGTAGATACTCCCTGTGTAAGATAGGGTATCTGACTAGTCATATTAACTAGTCTCAAACAGGTGTTCTGGGTAAAACGATGATATATTCTTCAGTGAGTATCAAAATTAAGTGAAACCAGTTGTATTGGATATTAGATAGTCTATATTATTTCTGGTGCAAGTTTCAGAATCAAATATCATATATTGTCATCTTGGAACTCTTTACAAGTGCGCTCTCCTAGAAGGGACAAAACTTCACCAAGGTGTGGGCAAGTTACCATAACTTCTACTTGGCACATCCAATTTTGGTTAGACCTATGGAATTGCAGAAAAGAAATTTAAGAGTACTACAAGTTGCAATTTTAGACTAAGAAGGGATGAAATTGTAGAGATACGTCATAAGTAAGTTCGACCAAGAGGACAAACTCCAAATCGGGGTTTCAAAGGTATGTTCACTTAAAATATCATAAATTTTGATTGAAATGTCTGATTGAGATGATTCAAAATCCATTGGAAAGATAACACATAGAAGTGAATATTGGAAAAAGTATTACAACTATTTGATATCTTTATCCTTAATATTTTGAGGTTTTTATTTGAGGGTTGGGATTAGAGCTCAATTAAGAATCAATGGAAATACCTAAATTTACAGGAGATGAAGATGAAGATGAAATCAATCCTATGGAATGGTTGAGGTTGGTAAAATAATATAATATGAATCCTTCGAAGGAAAGAAATTATTTTTTTGATGAATCTTGGAAGTGGTGGATGAGTGTTGATAAAAATACTAAATGGCACTACACATGGGAATAATTTGAAAAACTATTCTCAGATAAATGGATTAGGGACACAAAATGGAGGAATCGCATAGAATTCAAGATGAATTATGTAATACCCCAAGGCCGAGCCCCTGTGAAATGTAATGATGTTTGTAGGTTGGTGAGCCAAGTAATTATAAGCTAGTAGGATTATGTGTTTATTAGGCCAAAGATCCTAGATGCTAAGGTCAGTGGGCCTGATTTTTGTATATGTAATTATCCAAATTATTAATAAAATACATCGATGTATGTAGACTGACCACGAAGAAAGAGTTATGGGGGACTAATCTCCACTGGGTAGGGAAAGGAATGGGGTTGAGAGGCTAGGAAAGAGGGGCTAAGTTTGAGGGCTTAACCCAAGGGAATATTATAATGTATTCATGAAAAGTACTAAAGTTAGGAAAATAAATCCATTTATCCTAAGTTCCTTTGAGGAGAGGAACAAACTCCCAAGTGGAGAGGAGCGTGCTCCTAGAGATCCAAGTGTCACTCAGGAGACATGAATATCTATGTGGGAAGTTCCACCTTTGTTGGGGGTTCACGAACCATTTGGGGCCACCTTCCTGAGGAGTTCTCTCTCACCATTGCAACTCTCTTGTGATTCTGCAGGCTAACCATTCTCACCATTTTTATTGCTCTCTCTCAACATCTGGACTAGTTTGGCCACTTAGTTTCCCATGAGTTCATCCTCATCATGTTGGCCATACCTTGTGCATTTCACATACGCATTCAACAAGTATGAAGCCAAAGTCGTTTCCTCCTTGGTGAACCTCTGTAAATTGTTGAGTTGTCCCCTTGCCTTACCCAGTTTTTGGTGGTTGTGGATTGAAGAGGTGGGTTGTCAGGCCCGTGGTTGAAGAAGCAGGTTGTCAAGCCTATGAGAAACTCTCTCCAGGTGAGAGAGTTTGTTGGGAAGTGATTTCTCCTGGAGAGAGTCTAGTTCTAGCTACGGAACTCTGAGAATTCATGATCCGACATGTTGTTGAAGCCTTGGAAGGGAAGTGGAGCAGTTGATGGACTGGTGGGACATGCATGTGGGGAATGAGAGTCTGTGAGAAGTGGGCATAAGTAGGCTCCTTGGAGAGAATCCTTCCAATTGCATAATGTAGTTTCCCGTAGCCTCAGGCTAGGTCTAGGATTCCTTTTCCCTGGGTGGAGTTTAGTCCCATATCGAGGGTGACCCACTGTTGAGTGTGATGAGCAGCGTGGTCTAAGGCTGGGAGGTTCATGGAAGGTCTGCATGCAGTTGTTGTTCATTTATTAAAAGATAAGTACTAAATCTTATTCTTTGTATGATGTTTATTATGTACATGTGTTATAATGTTATCTGAATTGTCTATGTTTATTGCATGTATGTATTATTGTCATTTCCGCATGAATATGTATATGAATAGAATGTTGTGTCTGTTTAAAATTACATCATGTGTGTGTGTGTGTGTGTGTGTGTGTGTGTGTGTGTGTGTGATAGTGTTAATTGCAATAGCATGGCTTGACCTGGTTGGTTCGCGACATCACAAAATGGTGTTGCCCAACCTATTGGTGGCTGGGGATGTCACATAATGGTATCAGAGCCATGGTTTCAACACTAATTCTAGATGGGCCATGTTAGTGGAAGCTGAAGTGAAGGTTTCAAAAGGGAATTGTTGTCCAAATGGACGAAATTGAATTTCAGAGCCCATTTTTCGACACTAAGCCTGAATTAGGTTGTATAAGTGGTTATGGGAACCAAAATCTCAGAGTAAATTATTGTTGAGAAGGACAAAATTTGAATTACAAAGCATTCCTGAGTGCCAAGAGAACACATTGGTCGTGTTTTTGATCCGGATTTATGTAGGAACACAATGAAATACAAAAATACACATAAACACAAATATGCAGCGGAAATAAGACTTCATTTCATTAATAACAAATGACTAAAATATGCTTACAAACAGAATGGAAATAAACTAGCTAGGGCGCTGGTAGCTTATCTATGAGAAGAGATGTGGCAGCTATTGGCCTCTGAACTATGTTACAATGAGTCTCGAAGGCCTATTATTATTGAGAAACAATGGAAAACCCTAAACATCCAAATACCTAACCCTAGGATATGAAACGCCAAGACTATGGGCCCCGTTTGGGTAAGTTGGTACATCCACTTCCCGGGGACGTAACTTTGGCATACGATATTCATTTGACGCGTTCCATACCTCGTTAGAAATATCTATCCGAGGACTACAAATTTTAGGTGAGAAACATTGATCTATGATCCATGTTGCTCCCTGTTTTCCCAAAAAACGCCATTTAAGGCCTCAAAACGACTCCAGAAATTGAGGACCCGAAAAACTGCTAAAAATAGTAAGTTGTGCAGAAACTGAAAAATTGAAAGAAGCAATGGTGGGGGTCCAAGTGGAATAGGTGGGTGGCCATCAATATCCACCTGGATCATTCCCCCCCCTTAGAAAGCAATGGTCCCCATTGCGTTGAGTTCCTCCATGAGATGAGGAAACTTCTGCTAAACTTGGTCCCTGGTGAACCACTTGCCTTGGTGAAGGAGTTGGCCTACTTTGACAACTCGATATAGCGGTATCCTTTGTTTTTGAGTCTGCTTGATCTGTGTATCCATGATCTGATCAGTTCTAGCTTGTTCCATGTAGTCTGGATTTAACTCTGTTGGTGTGAGTTGTTCTGCCATGTCGGATGTGTCTAGTAGAGGTGGAAAGTAGGGTTGAAGGCAATCCACATTGAACATTGGGTGCATACCAAGGAATGGTGGAATTATGAGCTCAAAGGAATTTTCCCCTGTAGCCTTGGTGAGTGTGTAGGGCCCATATCGAAGCTTGCGGTG
This sequence comes from Picea engelmannii, assembly GCA_009831015.1. NCBI lineage: Eukaryota > Viridiplantae > Streptophyta > Pinopsida > Pinales > Pinaceae > Picea > Picea engelmannii. Next base: position 826,412 of record ML798339.1, on the reverse strand, counting down.
GGGTCCAATGAGGCGCTCCTTTTGCAAATGCAACCACACTTTGTCGCCCACCTGGAAGTTGTGTGGCACCCGATGTTGATCATGTCACTTCTTGTACTTAGCATTGGCTCTGTCCAAGATGTCATGAACCTATTGGTGGATGTGTTGAATGTCCTCAATGAAGATGTTTTCCTTGTCAGCCTTAGACTGGACATGATTTGAATCTTCCTGATTAGCCACAAATGGCATGGCTATGTCAATGGGACATAGTGGCTAGAATCCCAAACCCACTTGAAAGGGGTTGTGGTTGGTTGAGCTATGGAGAGCCCGGTTGTAGATGTGTTGTACATAGGGGAGGCTCTCATACCATGTGCATGGATTCTTTGAATTGTACATGCGCAGAACGTGTACAATCATCAAGTTGACGACCTCTGTCTGGCCATCAGTTTGCGGATGGAAAGATGTGGACTTGGTGAGCTTGGTGTCCAGCATCGACCAGAGGCTGGACCAAAATGTACTGAGGAACCTACTATCCCGATCTGAGATGATAGACTGTGGGATACCAAGTGTACCTACACTCATTCAAAGAAGAGTTTACCATTGGCTTCTACTGTGATATTCTTCTTGTAGGCCATCATAATGGACATCTTCGAGAATTGGACGACGACCACAAAAACACAGTCATTTCCATGCTTAGTAGAAGGAAATCCCGACATGTAATCCATAGAGATGGATTCCCAAGGTCGACTAGGGGTAGGAAGCGGAGTATAGAGGCCTTGATTTTTAATGGTCGGTTTGGCAATGGTGCAAGAAGTGAAGGACTTGATGTACTTCCCGACATCTTGTCAAAGGTTTGGCCAATAGAAATAATTTTTCAGTACTACCATGGTTTTCTCAACCCTAAAATGCCCAACGACCCAACTATAGTGTGCCTCCCAAATCATCTTGGTACGCTCTCTTGAAGGAACACAAAGGTGTCCCAGGTGACAAAGCAGGGCATCCTGGAGGTGAAAATTGGGAACTTGCTTACCCTCCAAGAGTGTATTGTATGGGTGGCTGAATTCTGGATCACTTGTGTAGAGAAGAGACCAATCAGAAGTCTCGTGCCCACAAGAGTTGAGCATAGTGGTTAGCGGCACGATGGGTGGTCGACTGAGGTAGTCTGCAACATTATTGGTACTTCCTTTTTTGTACTTAATTTTCAAATGAAACTGTTGCATGTATGTGGACCACTTCTAATGGCAATCGTTCTGCAACTTCCCTTGTGTCTATATGAACTGCAGGGGTCAGTGGTCTGTGTGGATGACCGTTTCCTTTCCCAAAATGTAATGCTTCCATTGCCGACAAGCCTGCACAATGGAATACATTTCTTTGACATAAGTGGGATACTTCTGGACTATGTCGGAAAGTGTCTCACTGTGATATGCCATTGGATGCCCATGTTGATTAAGGACTGACCCAATAGCATAGTCAAAGGCATCTGTCTTGATCTCAAATGGTTGTTGCAAGTTTGGTAATGTGAGCACTGGTGCAGAGTAGAGGCGATGCTTCAACTTCCCGAACACCTTTTGTTGAGATTCAGACCAAAATAATTTTTCTTTATCTCCTCCCTTGGTGACTTGACTCAAGGGCCAAGTGATATGAGATAATCCCAACACAAACCTACGGTAGAAATTGGCAAGACCTAAAAAGCTACGGATCTCTATTAGGGTGGTTGGGGTTGGCCAATCCTGAATGACTTGGATCTTTGTTGGATCCACATGCACCCCCCTCTCATCAATAATGTATCCCAGATACTGAACCTAGGTCATGCCAAAAGTGAATTTCTCCAAATTGGCACACAACTTGTGTTGCCGCAGTGTTTGGAGGACGTGTCGGATGTGGTGGAGGTTCTCTTCCCAAGTCTGGCTGAAGATCAAAATGTCATCCAAGTACACCACTACAAATGAGTTGGTGAATGGCCACAGGATGTTGTCCATTAGCCTCATGAAGGTTGTAGGGGCATTCGTCAACCCAAAAGGAATGACCAACCATTCAAAAAGGCCCTCCTTGGATTTGAATGCAGACTTCCACACATTAGAGGGTTCGATTGGTACCTGGTAATACCTAGACTTCAAGTTGATCTTGCTAAAATATTTTTCCCCCTTGAGTTGGTCTAGAAGGTCATCAATCCATGGGATCAGGTACCTATTCTAGACAATGATCCTTTTCAGTGCTCGATAGTCAATGCAGAATCTCCAAGTCCCATCCTTCTTCCCCACCAACACGATCGGGCTCCCACAGGGCGATGAACTCGACCAAATGTGACCTTTATACAACATCTCCTGAATTTGCCTCTTGATTTCATCATTCTCCATAACAGAGCACCGATAGATGGGTACATTGGGCAGCGATGCACCTGGGGTCAGATCGATGGGGTGCTTTACCTGGCAGTGTAGAGGCACCCCTACAGGGGAGGTGAAGATGTCCTCATACTCCTCCATGACCTTATCCATCTGTTTTTTTCATGCAGCGGAGCCCTATCTGGAGGTCATGGCCACAATATTCCTCTTTCCCTGAGGGCCGATCATGAGGAAAATAAATTTCCTGGATTTGGAAATGAGTTAACTGCATTGTTTTGTAGTAACCAAAGAGATGGTGGTAGGCAGTGCTATCTCCAGTATCCTGTACATCTTATTGCCCAAAGTGATAATAACAGCACGAGGCGTGGACTCATACACAACATGTCTCTTCCACAAGTACAGTTGGCCTAATAATACATCAAAAACATCAAGAGGAGAAATGTCACATACTACCTCATCCGTGAAGGGCTTGATGTTGTAGGGAAGGCGACATTGTTGACTGATGCGGAGGTCCCATCCTTGGTGCAACCACCCGATCGTGTATGGTTGTGGGTGTGTTGTGGTCAACAAGCCCAGCTGCTTCATGACCCCTATCGAGATGAGGTTCTTCTAGATCCCTCTATCGACAATGAAATGCAAAGGGGAACCCTTTACCCACATCTTGGAATGGAAGAGACACTCTGGCTCCTTTGGATCTTCTGGTTCCTCCTTCTGGATCTTCGTGGTGGAAAAGGTGGCATTGGGCTCCACATTGATAATATGCTTCCCCCTGTCATTCACCTTGTTAGGTTTTGATTCAGATTTGGAGCATGCATTTGATTCAGAAGCCTTCAACTCGGCTACCAGTGACTACTTGGCCCGACACTCACTTGTGTTGTGAGTGGAGCTCTTATGGAACTCACACCACTTCCCCGTGTCCTTTTTTAGCTTCATGGTGTTGTTCTTTGCTTGTGGCTTTGGCAAGTTGTCCTTGGCTACCCCACCTTGGCTTGGTCCTTTTTTCTGCGGTTTGGGGGTACCTTTCCATTGCTTCTGATTTGCAGAGCCAAAGTCTCACTTCTTCTGTTTGAACTTCTGCTCAATCTTGGTAGCATATCGGTATGCCACACCAAGCGAGGAGATGTCGAGGAAATCCATTTCCTCCTGAATGTATCTGTGCAGACAACTGTAATACTTTAACACCAAATGTTTCTCTGAATCTTTGATACCCAACTTTGTGCGTAGGGTATGAAATAGATTTGTCATCTCATGCACATCTTGGTCCCTTTGTTGCCGCAGCATAGTCCATTGTATGTATTTGTCCTCATAGCTCCCCACGGGATAATATTATTCCTTGATGGCATCTCTAAAATAATTCCAAGTGGGTATGGTTGAGAACAGAGAGGGTTCTCCCTCAACCTGTTTCTCTGAGTGGGTTTCCCACCAGTCCTTGACATGGGGGGCGGCTTTGAGGAGTGCGAAAATAATCTTTTCTCAGTCGAAAAAGTCATGAAGCGAGAAATATCCTTCTAATAGATTCAATTATCTATCTATGGCATCTGCATCTATTTGGCCCTCAAATATGGGAATGTCAAAGTTTACTTGTACCTTAAAAGGAGTGGTGCCTCCAGAGTGGTTGTTGGATGTCAATGTGCCGCTAGTGGGAATTCGTTGAAGAATCTGGGAAAAGTTGTCCATCATCACATTCCTTTGTTTCTCGAGGGCCTCCTCAAGCAACATTTTGATAGGATCTCTTGCTCCCTCATATTTCTTTTCTTCCCCCATGGCTGGTCGCCGAGGTTTGCGAGGTTGATATTGCAAAGGTTCAACCAGATCGAGCCCCAACTCCTTATACCCCGACCTTGTTGGGGACATGCAAAGAAGGATCGAGAATGAGCAAACCGCTCTGATACCATTGATCTGGATTTATGTAGGAACACAATGAAATAGATAAATACACATAAACACAGAGATGCAGTGGAAATAAGACTTCATTTCATTAATAACAAATGATTGAAATATGCTTACAAACAGAATGGAAATAAACTAGCTAGGGCGCTGGAAGCTTATCTCTGAAAAGAGATGTGGCGGCTACTGGCCTATGAACTGTGTTACAATGAGGCTCGAAGGCCTATTATTATTAATAAATAATTGAAAACCCTAAACATCCAAAGACCTAACCTTAGGAGATGAAATGCCAAGACTATGGGCCCCGTTTGGGTAAGTTGGTACATCCACTTCCTGGGGACGTAACTTTGGCATACGATCTCTGTCTGATGTGTTCCATACCTCGTTAGAAATATCTATCTGAGGAATACAAATTTTGGGTGAGAAAAATTAATTTATGATTCATGTTGCTCCCCGTTTTCCCAAAAAACATCGTTTAAGGCCTCAAAATGGCTCCGGAAGTTCAGAACCCAAAAAACTGCTAAAAATAGTAAATTGTGTGGAAACTGAAAAAATGAAAGAATAAATGGTGGGGGTCCAAGTGGAATAGGTGGGTGACCACCAATATCCACTTGGATCAGTTTGGAAGCTCAGAAGGTATAGCAACCCAAGAAGGATAACATAGAAAAGAGACTGCAGTAACCGTGGGTTTGGAACTGCAAGGTTTGAAGTTGGGTCTATTATCGCACAGTTTGTATCTAGGTCAAAAGGCTAGAATATAGAGGCCAAACTGGCGTAACAGGAACCTACCCCACCCAATGTCACCACAATGGGGAGGTTGTTTCTCTTTAGGGAGGTTAGGCCTAGGGGAGACATCCCCGGTAACCTGGAGTTTTGAAGAGGCTAAGGTATAAAGGTCAAAGTGAAATTCCCTCTTCACAGGTCACCACCAAGAGAAGATAGTTGGGCTAAACATCCAATAATGAAGTGTAGGCCCAAATGAGAACACCTACCCAAAACAAAGAAACAGTAGACCAATACATGAAGGCTATGATTCAAAGGGTTAGTACTTCATATAACTATCTGATATCAATATATAAGCAATAGATATTGACGAGATCAATGTTTATTAATACATAAATGAAATAATATCAATTCATCAACAAATACCAAGATGATGTAGCAATCTATGTGTCCAATCAATCCTTCATTCAATAAATGCTTTAAACCACCATCTAAATGCATATAAAGAGAACTTGCTGCATCAAGATGGAATAACCAAGGATGACGTCAGCCTTATTAGGGTTAGTAGTTAGTTAGGGTTTCAATTTAGAAAAGGTTTTGAGAGTTTGTTTGACCATTATCACTTCAACGTTGGAGGCTAAAGATCAGTGCCTAGGGTTATGGAGTCAAAAGGTGAAGGACGCACAAGTTGAAGGGGATGAGATTCAAAGGACAAGAGGGAAAGGCTTCAAGGTGCTGCAAAAGTAGGGCCTTAAAGAAATAACCCTAGGGGAGAGAGGCTCACTCTGGTGTTGCTTAAGAAAGGCCTCGTGCTCTCTCCTCCTTCTTGGCAAGAAACTAGCTCAAAGACAAGTAAAATCAAGAAAAGAGAGTTTAAAGAGGGAGAGTGTTGCAAAGGCAAGGCTCTTTCATCAAACCCTAAAAGAAAAACGGCCCTAGGTGTAGATAACCTAGGCCTGGGATGCCCTCTTCCTCTTGAATTTTAAAKGTACGGCTAGCTTAAGGGAAGAAGAAAGAAAGAGTGTAGCAATGGCTAGGCTCTCCTCCTCTTCTTCTTCAATGGCTAAAACATTTTTCTATCAGGGGACATGAGACAATGACCTACTTGTGTGTTTGTCCCCTAGGGTTTTGATTCAGCAATATTTATAAATAAATGCAAGAAATTAAACTACAACCATTCAATCAAGAAGTTTTGTAGAAAAATACTTACAAATCACTAAGAAAATAGCATGCAAACCCTAGTTGTAAACCTTCCTTCAAGAAAAACACCATAAATTGCCAAAAATCTCCTCTCCAAACAAGTGTGCCTTCTTCAAAATAGCCAATAACCCTAATAGGGTGCAAAAATCAGACCTCACTAGGAGAGTGAGTGATGTGTTATTCTAAATGAGGATAAACTCTTCAATATATACTGTATCAATGACCTTTAATTAATTTTAGGTCATAAAAATTAACCGACAAGGCTTTAAACCAAAATCATATTGTTTTTACATTAAAATGTCAAATTAAAACCCTAACTAAGATGTAATAAATGTAAAATCTCCTTCAAGGGAGGCGCTAGCCCCTTTTAAGGCAAATGAGGCATCTAGGAGAAAAACCTTGACCCCCCAGGGGCCTCTCCAACATGCCACACGTGCCACTCCTTCCTAATCTACCTCCAAGAATGACCATGAATTTGGATGATGTCATGGTAAGGATGGGGATGCTCTTAGCCTTCCAAGGCCAACGTTCCACTAAAAAGGGGTCATTTCCCCTAGGTCGGGCTCTGCCAAAGTGCCTCTGGTGAAACGTCCTCTTCCTCTCCGGTGAAAAACCTCAGTTAAACATTGTCCTGTCTCTGCCCGTCCAACGGGGTCTCAACAACCATCTAATGGGCTCTTCAGCCCCATGGAGGTCCGAACTAATCATCTCCCCATGTGTACCAGTCCAAATGGTACCTGTCCGTCGAGCATGGTCCTGCACATCAAAAACTATGCCCTCTATGGGCTCATTAGTCACAGGGATCATAGCAATGTCAATCATAGTTCATCATTAATATTATCAAACATATGCATAAAAACCCTGATATATCGTTCAATAGATCAAAGATATTAAAAAAATCAACAATACAAGATCGAAGAAAAGGACAAGACATCTTATTAGGCTAGCATCCACGAGAGAAAAGAAGTTCCCAAGAAGGTTTCATCCAAGCCATGTAAACAAGGTGATGTGGCTAGGGGATGTCTAGACAAATGGGTAGAGTGAAAGCTAGAGATGCATAATGTTATATGTGGGTGCCTTTGTAGAAGGCGAGTTGTACCCGTTATGGATGCAATTTTTTCCAAGCCTGTTCTTTCCTTTATTCTTTATTTATTTGTTTTTTCTTCTTATTTTTCTTTTTATTCAAGGTCTAACTGGAGGACACTACCTTGGCATGGTGACAAGAACTGAAAGTGTTACCCACAGGTACTTTCACAGAGATGAGAAGGTTGGCTCGTGATGAGACCCCCTTTCCCTTGGCTATGCAACCAAAGGTCACTGCCCTGGCGTGGTAACCAGATAATGGCAATGTCATATTGTTAGGTACCCATGAACCTAATAGGCTGGCTCGTGATGAGACCCCCTATCCTCTTGGCTAGGTCTTTTTTATTATTTTTTGAGTCCCTCTTGTTTCTTGCTGAGAGGATTTTTATTGCCTTCTCAGGGATCCCTGGGCGAGGCACCTAGAGGTTTTATTTCTAGGATTTTATCTTTTACCAGCTGCTTTTACCTTCTGGGCCTTTAGCCCCTTCTTCCCACAATATAAAGTGCAACCCTACAAACAGGTCAATCCAATGCCCGGAAAAGGGGAATGGGATAAATGTGTGGGAGATAAGATGAAAAAGTGGTAGTATGATGGGAGCAAATGATGGCTTTTCAAAAATCCCCCCGGTGGCAAACCAAAACCCATGGGTACAGGCTTTCTAGGACACCTCATCAATCTCCCCAATCATGGTCAAGTAGGTTAATGTAAGATCCAAGCAATCGTCATAGATAAAAGGAGTTAGACACATATATCCAAAGGTTATAATGATCAAAAGTGACACATACCATGATACCTAGACCATTTACCTCATGGAGAAAGAGCCTTCTCTGATACAAGACCAAGCCGATGGTGATGGATGTTTCTAATGCTGACAAGATGAATCTGATGAAAGAAGAAAAGGATGGGCCCTCCAGGGCCATTCTCAGGTCAATCCTGCTCTCGGTACTCCATGTATAGGACCTGTGGACCTCGAGACATGATCTCCTAGTTATTCCTAGAAATCGAGGATAACAAGGTCATAGGATATGTTTGGGAGAAGGACGATCCTTCAGAACCATCAGATCTGGAGAAAGGTGCAAGAGAATTAACGCTTAAGTACTTCAAACTTCATGACTTCGATGAAGTTTATGTGTGATAGAGAAGAAAGGGTCTAAGCCCAAAGTTCCGAAGTCCCAAAGAGGATCTACATTGTAGATTGGGGGGGGAGTGTTTACCATTGGATTTGACCAAGGAAGGATCAAAACCATATGGATAAGCCAAGATCGGAAGGTAAGAAAGTTTTGGAGTTTGACATTCGGGAGAAATGGGGTATGCTAAGGTGAAATCTCCCAAAGCCCGAAGTCCCAAAGTGATGTGGTCTGCTAACGTCACTAGGAATGATGTGGACACATAGGATGTGTTCCATGTGTCATTGAGTTAAGAAACATTGTAAGATAGAAATGCAGCTAGAATGTGACATATGTCACCCACCTGATTGGACCACGTGTTGGATTTGTGTGTCCTGCCACATGGCACTCCTGGTGTTGGCACAAGATATTTAAACTTGGCGAAGAAGTTATCCGGATCGGGCACACATAACTTTGATTATGTTCTATCAATATCGATGGTCAGGAGGCATTGTAGAGATCGCAGTTGCATGCAAGATAATTCTACAAGGCGGTCCCACAATCCAAACCACGATTTCCCAGAAGGGGTATGTGTTAGCGTGGGGAAAATTGCAGAATGATTGGTGAGTTACTCCAAAACCGTTGACCCATGTCCTCGCAAATTGAAAAGTATAAAGTTTGATGCAACATTTTTATTATTTATTAGTTCAATCACAGAAATCATGGGCCCCAGTGGACGCATAGCGCCAGATCCTAAAGTTTGGAGACTTGACACTCTGGAAGAAATGGATTGTGATGGAATGGGAGGAAGAAACCCCTGAAGTTACGTAATGTTAAAGTAAAGTGATGCGATGACGACAACAGGGTTACATGGAAGTATGTAGAGACTCACGGTTTGGGAGTTTTTGGATGTGCAAAGGTGAAATACTTCAAAGTCCCAGAGCCCCGAAGCTCTGAATTTATGAAGCCCCATAGCCTGGAGTTCCATAGAGAGTAACAATCATTGGATGTTGGAATATGTTGACCATTGATCCACCCTACTTTGTGAGTTCGTCAATCCGGCACTCCGAGAGATTCATTGTGATGTTCTTTGGAATCCACTGAATCCGGAGTCCCCAAAAATCCTATCCACTGTAGATATTTGAAAGGAATGTGGAGTGTATATCCATCATTCTTCGCTCATTCTACAGTTTTTTGTTAGGAGATGTTGGGACGTGCGGAAAATGAAACCTCTAAATCTCGGAGCCTGAAGTTTCAAGGTTCTGGATAAGCGCCCAAATCATTAGTGTTGCATCATAGTCATGGACACATGTGAGCCAAGGGCTGAAGAAAAAGGGGCTAGCACCTAAAATTTGTTGCAGAACGGAACTGGGCTTAGATATTGAGGCCTGAGGGGTTTTTGACCGACCAAGACCCGTTGGAATTGGAATATGATATTGTTTTTGTTGAATCAGATTGGTTTATTCTGGAAAATTATTAAATTCTGATAGCCTGAAAAAACTCAGTTGACTGCACATTTTGCAGAGTTAACGATTGTCAGAACCGAACCGAATTGTCACATAGTGCAGAGAAATGGGGAAGGAACATGGTGCATACAGTTTCAAAAATAAATTTAGAGGAATGGATGTCCATTTAGAAGTTGAAGGATCGAACTCCAATGGGCATGGAGAAGAGATAGATAAAGAAGGAAACATGATGAAAATCATTGAAAAGATGAAAAAATATGTCCAGACTCACAGAGCAAATAAAACAACTCTCATGAAATCTAGGGAGAAACAAGGATAATTCAATATAAAGTTGATGCAGAGCCTGGAAAGAATAGAAAATAAATTGGATAAGGAGAGTGGCTCAAGCAAATCAGGAATTCACAGAAGAACAAAAAGTGATAGCAGACATTACTAGCACTCCCTGATGCATTCCAATAAGACAGTACACATCAACTCAACTCTATCCCATGTTAGGAATCATAAGAGGTCTAGGTAGGATGAGCTATGAGGGGAAATGAACAAAATCAAACCTCCTACATTTGATGGTGAGCACAAGAAGCATGAAGATGCAGAGACATGGTTGTTATGCATAAGGAAGTACTTCCAATTTCACAACTATTCTTCTCATGCAGAGGGAATAATTTCCATATACCAACTTAAAGGAAAAGAATCCATGTGGTGGTATCATCTCGTGCAAGTACAACACCTCAGGGAGAAAAATGTGACTTGGAAGGATTTCAAGAGGTATTTTGAAAAGAAATATATGACCAAGAGGTATTATGACAGAAATATGAAAGAGTTCTTTGAACTTAAAATGGGCAACATGACTATTGACAAATATGAAAGGATATTCTTAGAGATGTTGAAGTATGTCTCCTTCATCAAGGATGAGATAGTGAAGATTCAGAGGTACCTGAGTGGGCTGTCCTCTTTCATCAGTGATGAATCCAATATGATGATCCCAAGACTCTGAAATAAACTATAAGGAGAGAAAAATGTTTATATGATCAGAAAAAAGGAAAGACTACTTTCCAAAAGGCTTGGGAGGACAAGAAGAAGTTCAAGAACGAACAGAGGAAGAAGGGGAAAAAATCTCCATTTTTAGAAATGGTCCTCAAGGGCATCCATCTTTTAGAGAGCATAGAATGGTTGAGGTGGGAGGGAAAAGGTCAAGGCAGGCACCCATTCAATGTTGGGTCTATAAAGGAGACCACAAGTATAGATATTGTCCTCACAAAAGTGACATGTACAAGAAGCGGAAATAGTGGAGGACATGGGCAGGAGAGTGTTGAGACCACATATTGTACCCTTTTACTCATACTTTTTGCCATTGTTATACCCTTCATCACCTATATTTAGACCCATATTATCACTTCATCTGATCACCTCAAGGTATACAACGTCCTTTCTCATCACTATATGTTT
>ML798339.1:716367-802132 GCA_009831015.1 Picea engelmannii | reverse complement strand
TTATAGTGACCAACAGAGAGTACCAAGGATCTATGCATCCCTAGACAACAAGCAATTTGAGCTTCAATCGCACATGATTGAAGTTGAAGGTATCACCAATAACCATGCCTTTACTATTTTAATTGATTCGGGGGCTAGTCATAGCTATATAGACCCTAAGGTAGTGAAAGGATTTATTTTTCCAAGAAGCAATCATGGGAAATATTGGCTGGTATAGCTGGCTACAGGAGCCAAGAAGAAATTTGTGAAGTTGGTTAAGTCATGTCCAGTGGGCATGAATGGACTGTGTACCAAGTAATATTTGAACATATTTTCGTTGGGATCATATGATTGCCTAATTGGTATGGATTGGTTGGACCAACACCATTCCATATTATACTGTCATAACAAGGAATTCACTTGCTTGGATGAGGAAGGAAATGAGAAAACAGTCCAAGGAATTTTCAGGGTAGTTACTATCCAGGAAATATCAACAATGCAGCTGAAGAAGTGTTACAGGAAGGGATGTCAAATATTTGCAGCCCGTATGGTGGAAGCATCTAAGGATAAGGTGCCAAATCTGGAGAATCATACAGTCCTAGAAGATTATGAAGATATGTTCAAGGAGGTACCATGCCTACCTTGAAAGAGAGATATTGATTTATCTATTAATTTGATTCTTGGAGCAGCTCGAGTATCAAAGACTCCTTACATAATGAGTACACCAGAGCTAAAGGAATTGCAAATGCAACTTGAAGAGCTTCTGAAGAAGGGATATATACGCTCAAGTGTGTCACCTTGGGGCACCCTAGTCTTTTTCATGAAGAAGAAATATGGGACATTGAGATTGTGAATCGATTTCATATAGTTGAACAAAGTGACTATAAATAACAAGTATCCTTTGCCCAGGATCGATGATCTCTTTGATCAGTTAAAGGACGCAAAGATATTTTCAAAGATAGATCTCATGTCAGGATATCATTAGTTAATTATTAAAGAGGAAGACATCAGCAAGACCACCTATAGGACAAGGTATGATCATTATGAGTTCACAGTGGTTCCATTTGGGTTATCAAATGCACTAGTTTTTTTTATGTGCTTAATGAATGGTGTTTTCTGGGAATATTTAAACAAGTTTGTCATTGTTTTTCTGGATGAAATTCTTGTATATTCCAAGTTAGAAGAAGAGAATGAGCATCATTTGAGGATGGTGATGCAAGTGCTAAGAGAACAGTAGATGTATGCCAAATTGAGCAAGTGTTCATTTTATCAAAACAAGATTCACTACTTGGGGAATATTAGTTCAAAGGATGGGATAGCAGTGGACCCTGAAAAGATAGAAGCCATTAAAGGGTGGACAGCGCCTAAGAAGTGACTGAAGTCATATCCTTCATGGGTCTAGATGGTTACTACAAAAGGTTCATTGTAGGGTTTTCGAGAATAGTTCACCCCATCACTTCCTTGCAAAGGAAGGGGAAGAAGTTTCAATGGACAGAAGAATGTGAAAAGAGTTTCCATCAATTGAAGCAATTGTTAACCAGTGCTCCAATTTTGAGGATCGCAGATCCAAATGAAGACTTCATTGTATGCACAAATGCATGTAAAGAAGGACTGGGTGGATTCCTCATTCAAAACGGATTTGTGATATGTTATGAATCAAGGAAGTTGAAGGAGCATGAAAGGATCTATGCCATTCATGATTTGGAGTTGGCATCCATAATGAACGCCTTGAACAAGTGGAGGCACTACCTCATGGGAAAGAGGTTTGAGTTGAGAACAGACCATAATGGTCTGAAGTATTTGTTTGACCAACCAACTCTAAATTCTAGGCAAACCAGATGGTTAGAGTTTCTCAGTGAATATGACCTTGATATAAAGCATATCAAGGGAAAAGAAAAAAATGTGGTTGATGCACTCAGCAGGAGAGTGCATGAACTGCATGCTACATCCATTAGCATGTATCAGACAAATATTAAAGGAAAAATTTTTGAAGTTGGAAAAGTAGATTTGCAGTATATGGAATTGGCAACAAAATTGCAGCAAGGTAAAATTCAACAGAAAATTGAATATTGGGAATTGGGAATTGATGGAATTATCTTGTACAAAAACAGAGTTTATGTACCAGATTCTCTGGAATTGAGGAGTGATATTTTAAAGGATATGCATAATGTTCCTTATGCAAGACACCCAGAATATCAGAAAATAGTTTCAATAGTTAAGAGCCAATACTATTAGCCTGGCATGAAGAGGGACATTGTTGAATACATAGCTAAATGATTGGAATGTCAAAGGGTCAAGGCTAAGTATAGACACCCAGGTGGGTTACAATAGCCATTACCCATTCTTGAGTGGAAATGGGAAGTGGTGACAATTGATTTCATCACATAATTACCCATAACAAACAAGCAGCATGATGCAATCATGGTAGTGGTGGATAAGCTTACTAAAGCTTCCCATTTCATTCCTATGAAGACTAATCATAAGGAAGCTAACGTTGTTGATATTTATATGAGGAAAGTAGAACACTTGCATGGCGTACCCAAGAAAATTGTGTCCAACAGGGACCCAAAGCTTACATCCAAGTTCTGGAAGGGGTTATTCAAACAGTTCGGAACAAATCTGAACTTTAGCACATCATATCATCTTGAGTTGGATGGGAAAACAGAGAGGGTGAACCAAGTGATAGAAGATATGTTAAGAATGTATGTGATGGACAAACCATCTAAATGGGAATATTATCTACACTTGGTAGAATTTGCCTACAACAATGGGTATCAAGCATCATTAAAGATGAGCCTGTTTGAAGCACTTTTTGGAATAAAGTGCAACAACCCAGTTGATAGGGAAATGGTTGGGCCAAAGTTGCTCAAGAAAATGGAAGAACAAATGTTGAATATTAAGTAGAATTTGAAGGTTTCCCAAGATAGAAAGAAAATTTATGATGATAAGAACATAACTCACAGGGAATTTAGAGTAGGGGATCATGTATTCCTGAGAGTGAAGGCCAACAAAATCTCCTTGAAGTTGGGAAATTGTTTAAAGTTGGTAGCTCAATATTGTGGTCCATTTGAAATCCTAGAGAAGATTGGTCCAGTATCATATAGGCTTACATTGCCTGCATCCATGTCTATACATAATATATTTCATGTGTCATTTCTTAAGAAGTATGTACCTGATGCTAATCACGTTATTAATTGGAATGTGATTCAGGTGGAATAGGAAAGCGTTTTTCAGGTGCATACGGTGCATATACTGGATCGCAAAAGAAAGCAGCTTCGAAATCAATCCATAGGGTTGTAAAAGTTAAGTGGACTTGGTACGGTCCTGAGGACACAACATGGGAGCATGAATATGCTATGCGGGAAGAGTACCTGCATATTTTTGAATATTTTGAAAATCTTGTTGATATTATGTAAATTAGTTGCACTGAGGACAGTGCAAAAATAAGGGGAGGGGATTGTAATACCCCAAGTCCGAGCCCCTGTGAAATGTAATGATGTTTGTAGGTTGGTGAGCCAAGTAATTATAAGTTGGTAGGTTTTTGTGTTTATTAGGCCGAAGAGCCTAGATGCTAAGGTCAATGGGCCTAATTTTTGTATATGTAATTATGCAGAGTATTAATAAAATACATCATTGTGTGTAGACCAAACAAAAAGAAAGAGTTATGGGGGACTACGCTCCACTGGGTAGAGAAAGGAATGGGGATGAGAGGATAGGAAATAGGGGCTAAGGTTGAGGGCTTAACCCAAGGGAATATTATAATGTATTCCTGAAAAGTACTAAAGTTGAGAAAATAAACCCAGTTATCCTAAGTTCCTTTGAGGAGAGGAACAAACTCCAAGTGGAGAGGAGCATGCTCCTCGAGAGCCAAGTGTCACCCAGGATGCATATAGATTTATGTGGGAAATTCCACCTTTTTTGGGGGTTCATGAACCATTCGGGGCCACCTTCCTGAGGAGTTCTCTCTCACCATTGCAACTCTCTCATGATTCTGCAGGCTAAACATTCTCACCATTTTTCTTGCTCTCTCTCAACATTCAGACTAGTCTGGCCACTTAGTTTCCCATGAGTTCATCCTCAGCATGTTTACCATACATTGTGCATTTCACACATACACTGAATAAGTATGCATCTAGATTCATTTCTTCCTTGGTGAACCTCTCTAAATTGTTGATTCATCCCCTTGCCTTACCCGGTTTTTGGTGGTTGTGGATTGAATAGGCAGGTTGTCAGGCCCGTGGTTGAAGAAGAAGGTTGTTGGGCCTATGGAAACTCTCTCTAGGTGAGAGAGTTTGTTGGGAAGTGATTTCTCCTAGAGGGATTCCAGTACCAGCTACAGAGATCTGATAATTCCTGATCTATCATGTTATTGAAGCATTGGAAGGGAAGTGGAGTAGCCGATGGACTGTGGAACAGTGAAGGTGCATATTCCCGGGGTGGGATAGACATGTAGGGAATGAGAGTCCATGAGAAGTGGGAGTAAGTAGGCTCCTTGGAGAGAATCATTCCATTTGCATAGTGTAGTTTCCCGTATCCTCAGCCTAGGTATAGGATTCCTTTTCCCTGGGTGGCATTTAGTCCCATCTCGGGGGTGACCCACTGCTAAGAGTGATGAGAAGCGTGGTCTAAGGTTGGGAGATTCATGGAAGGTCTTCACATAGTTAGTGATCATCTATTAAAAGATAAGTACCAAATCTTTGTTCTCTATATGATGTGTATTATGTGCATGTGTTATAATTATCTGAATTGTCTTTGTTTATTGCATGTATGTATTATTGTCGATTATGCATGAATATGTATATATATATATATATATATATATATATATATATATATATATGTATGTATGTATGTATGTATGTATGTATGTATGTATGTATGTATGTATGTATGTATGTATGTATGTATGTATGTATGTATGTATGTATGTATGTATGTCATAGTGTTAATTGTAGTAGCATGGCCTGGCCTGGTTGGGTCGGGGCGTCACAAAATGGTATCGAAGCTAAGAGAGATGTCTAAGAAGTGGCATTGCCCAGCCTATTGGTGGTTGGGGACATAAAAAATTAAAATAAGAAAAGGAAGAGATTAAGAATAAGGGTGAGGAGCTATCTAAGATACGATCCCTTAATGAATCACTCATTAAGGAGGTTAGGAACTTAAAGCAAGGAAAGAATAGTAAATGAAAGTGGGAAAACGATGAGTCAAGGGAAGATTTGAAAAACAAAGATGAAGAAATATGTAGATTACGAAACCATAATAAAAAACTATTGGATGAGGTCAAGAGATTGAAAGAAGAAAAGAAGAATTGTCAAAATCAAGAAGAAAGAAGGATCTTGGATGAACCAAAATACTGGAAGATGAAATTTGCATGAAGGTTGAGGAATCCTTAAATACTGATGAGGTAAAATCAGAAATACAAGCTAGAATTGAAGAAGGACGTCAAAATTTGTTAGATGGGATCACATTGCAGCTTCAAAAGGATAAATAAGACAAGATTCAAGAAGGTCAACAGAAGATACTTGAAGAATTTGAACTCCATCTAGAGGATGTACATGCCAAATATGGTGGTATTATATTGAAGGCTAGAGTAATCAAAGACCAAGAAAAGATGATTGAGGATTCCATTGTTGCTAAAAAGAAGATAGATGAAATGCATGTGCAGAGTGAAGGAAGACCATCAAATGTGAAACTGTATCGACACCCTCATTACCAAGAAACATTTCAAGGAAGACAAGAAGGACGATATCAACATTATGAAGGAAGAAGATGGAATACTTCTCAATATTCATGGAACAAGGGATCACCAAAGTAATCTTCAACAAGCTATTATCAGAGACCAACAACGACTACAAATTGGAGAGGCTTCAACAAAAATACATGGAATCAAAGGAAATAAAATTATTCAACAACTAGTCACCAAGGATTAAGACCGAAAAGAATTGATTTTGGATGGATAGATCATCAACAATGGAATGAAGAAAGTAGGAACATAAAAAAATCATATTACTTGGTTTCATCACATGTGAAGCCTTTAAATGAAAAGCTTTGAGGACAAAGATTTTTTAAGAAGGGTACTATGTTATGACCCAAGGGGGGGCACATATATGGCTAAATGTATATAATATTACCCCAAGGGGGGGCATATATGGGCCTAAATGTACATGTAATGTGTAAATACATATGTAATAGGGTTGGCCTAGTGGTAAAGGGGCCTCATGTGAAATTGTGAATAGCTATATATAAGAGATCGTGTATTCATTATTGAAAGGTGAATTGTGAAGTATGAAAGGTATTTGTTTATTTGGAGGGGGTTCCCCTATTCTTTAAAGAGTTATTGTGTAACTTATCTATATTGGAGTTGTGCTCCACATTGACATTTTGTACATGGTGTCTACTTCTATTTTTTTATGATATTTTGAGCATTCGGATTATGAAAAATTAGACATAAAGTACAATGTACAAAGGTACCAAGATCTCCCTCTTGTGTTTAGAGGCTCAAAACCACAAGGGAACGACTTCCCTAGGTACACCAAAACTCAACAAAATGTACCTACAAACTATGGCATGTTGTTGTCTAGATCATTGGCAGGAAAATTAAGAGGCACTATGCATATGGATATGACCTATGCCACTGTAATAGTGTATGAGGGTGAGAAAAGGAGACTTTACAGAGAGACCAAGTTTGCATACATAATGAGTGGTCAGAAAAACCTAGTGAAACATCCAATTTATGCAACAGAAGTTGATTTCGGTTGTTCCATCATGTACATACATGGGGTAGTGGAATCACAAAGTACACCTTATTGTGATAATTTGAAACCTGAAGGTGTATGCAAATTGTATTTTGATGGATCATGTTCCAAATATGGTTTAGATGTCGGGATGATAGTGATGATCTCTCCTACAATAGAGAAAATTATTTAATATTATAAGTTTGAATTTCAAGCTACCAATAACATAGGAGAGTATGAATCATTGGCTCTAGGATTAGAGGTTGCAAGAAAGATGATCATAACACAGTTAGTAGTATTTTGAGATTTTGAGCTAGTGGTACATCATGTGAGAAACGTATATCAAACTAAGCACCCTAGGATGAGAGCCTATAGATATATAATATGGGATTTGATTGATAATTTCTTTTTGACCTTCAATATTGTTGCTATCTCTAGAGAATTGAATCATCAAGCAGATTCATGGCTATATTTTCTTGTAATTTTAAAGTGCCCATCATACCTCAAACAAAGTATGAATTAGAAATGAGGTATAAGCCCTCAATCCATGATAATGTAAATCAATATCAAGTGTTTTAATATGACCAACAACTTAGAATATTTTTGGAAGTAATTGATGAATTCTCTTCCACTTATATAGATCATGAAGATGATATTGAATAAAGTAAAGAAGTTGTTGATAAAGAGCAGGTTGATACATATTTCAATAATCAAATAACATCCCATAAGGTGTGGAAATTGAAGAATAATTTTATTTCTAAATTTCCGTTAGAACAATTATTTGAGAAAAATTATGTGCCTATAAATCTTGTAGTGGAACCAAAGGATGAAAGCACACATGATTGCAATGTGGGAACCAAACAAGATCTTGAACTTATTAACCATGAAATTAGGAATATATATGTTGAGTTGTTCAAGGAATATATATATTTTTTTTTCTTGGAAATACGAGGACTTGAATACTTATGACACCTTCATTATTCAACATAGGATACCTCTCAATCCAGGGAAAAATCCTTTTAGAAAAAAATTTAGACAAGTAAATCCCATATTGTTGCATGTGATAAAGAAAGATGTTAGGAAGATCTTTGATACCAAGATCATAATTCCTTTGAGGTATTCTAAATGGGTGGAAAACCTAGTTCAAGTGAGGAAGAAAAATGGAAAAACAATATTGTGTGTTGACTTTAGATATCTGAATAAATGGTCTTTCAAAGATAATTATCCTTTACCTAAGATGGATCATATATTGTAGAAAGTGGTTGGAGCTTCTAGGATTTCCATTATGGATGGTTTCTATTGTTATAATCAAGTGGCTATGCACCTATATGATAGAGATAAAATTTCTCTTACCACTCCCTTGGGGACTTTTATGTATAACATGATTCCCTTTGGACTTACTAATGCAAGAGCCACATTTCAACGAGAAATGGATATTGCTTTTGTGGGGGGAAATGATAAGTTTATTGTAATCTATCTTGATTACATGACAGTTTTCTCTAAGTCTAATCAAGACCATTTTAAACATTTAAGACAAACCTTCATCAAGTGTAGAAAATATAGCCTATCTTTGAATCCTAAGAAATATTTATTTTCCATGAAGGAGGTTAAGTTACTCGGACATTTGTATCTCAAGAAGGGGTCACAATTGATCTTAAAAGATTCAAACCCATTAATACAATTAATTTACCCATAAATAAGAAAGAAATATAGTCCTTCCTGGGTAAGATAAAAATTTTGAGAAGGTTTATTCCCTATTTTGCTGAAATTATGAAGAATATTACTAACATGTTGAAAAAGGATATTGATTAATATGGATTGTTTAATCTAAAGACTCCTTTGAGTAGATTAATAAATCCATTGGGGAATATCTGTTTATGGTTAGTCCTAATTATGACAAAACCTTTCTAATATTTTCTTTTGCATCTAAAAATAACATAGCAACAATTTTGTTGCAGAAGAATGCAAAGAACCAAGAGAAACCTATTGCATTTTTAGCAAAGCACTGAGGGATGTTGAGTTGAAATATAATAACATGGAAAACTAGGAATATGGTATGGTTAAATCTTTGAAATATTTCAGATATTACATTTTACATTCTCATATCTTGCTTATGTTCCCTCTGCCGATATCAAGGATATTCTAGCTCAGAGTGACAATGAAGGGAGGAGAAGAAAATGGATTTCTAAATTACAAGAATATGACTTAGAAATAAAGCCTGCAAAATTGATAAAAGGTAAAGGACTTGCAATATTACTGATTGTTGCAACCTTAATTTCCACTCTATAGGCGGGAGAGAAATTGACAAGAAGATAGAAGACATAATGTATATTTTTCCTAAGGTTTAGCCTATTTTTGGAGATCCTCGCTAGACACCTAGTAGACAATAAGCGAGGCCTCATTGGTCACTAGTGGCTCAACAAGTGAGTCACTACAAAACTTGTAGAATCGGGGAGTATGCAATGACAAGCGAGGGATGAGTTGGATCTTCATGGAAAAGGCCTAGAAACTCACATCATTCAATTCTCTAGTGGTCTCTAGAAAATCCGGAAGCCTCTCCTAAGCCTCCTCCAAGAGCTATATAACAAAGGAAAGCCTTTGGAAAGGGCGAGGAAGAATTCAAAGCATTGTTATGTTGTCCAATTACAAAGGTATGTGTTCCATATACCATAGCCATAAGTTAGTGAAGCTATCATGACCAAGGAGCTAAAGGAGGAGAAAGGAGAAAGGAGGTCAAGGGAGAAGGAATCAACAACCAAGGTATGAGTTTGTTGTATTAATATTACACTTATTAGTATATCATTTGGCTTTCCCCTAATACATTTGTATACCATTCTGATTTTTTTTTATATATGATTCATCTTATTATATATATGATTAGAAGCAAGTTATATCTAGTATTATAATCCCAAGTAGAGAGGTAGAGATTATTTTTCTTTTATTTTGTATGCAAGAAGTGGGTTATGGAGCTTCGAGCTTGGAGTTGGATTTTTAGGACTGCAATAGCCATGAGATACAGAGGAAAACTTCAAGAAAGGTATGCAAACTTCACCACTCCTTAGGATAATAATGAATCTATGTGCTTGAATCTAGATCTAGGAAAACCATAATAAGGTTATCCATCTTTCTTTATAGGATCACTAGGATAATCCTAGGGATATTTTGGTGTGTATTCAGAAAGATACATGTGAGAAATAATCCCATAACAAAATTGGTGACTCCACTGGGGAACAATTCTTCTTTAGTTTGAGTATCTTGGCCAATACTTCCCTCTGTTTGATTGTGTATTCTTGTGATTCTTCCTTTGATTGATCCAAAGCCAAGATCTAGTAGATTTGAGAGATCTGATACATATCTAAAATATATAGAAGAGGTCCATCTATATTAAAAAATATGTATTCTTAGGTCCTCGCCTGTTGCACTATAAATATCACGCGAGGCCCATCACTTGTTGCTAGGTCTTTGTCCCATGATGATCTACAAAAACTGCAAATATGTAGAGAAAATTCTAGAACCTTAAGGATAGGTCTGTCCTATAAGAAATAAGGTTTTCATGTGGATTTTTATGATATTTTTTGTGTTTTTGTTTGAGTGTTTTTGGTCACATACTTTCTTATCTTATGCTTTGTTGAATGCTTCTATGTGGTTTGTTTTCACTTCTTGGAGAGATTCTATTTATGTCTGATAATTTTAGTGAAGTTGGTATGAGAACCCAACAAATATGAAGAGATATAGTTTTGTTTTCCATTAGTTACATTACTTATCCTTGTGTAACCATTGTCCATTACTAGATCAACCCTTCTAGGTGAGTTTTGGGTGAGTTGCATGTAGTGACATTGGAGTGGGATGATCCATACTCATTCGCAATATCCTATAGACCCTTTTCTTGTTGCTTGTTGTTGGTTTCCATTGTTTGTTCTTCCATAGATCAGGAATTGTTTACATTTAAATTGGAAAAAATCACAAAAAAGACAAAAAGATTTATTGCATGCTAGATTTGATTTTAAAGCATTAGTGAACAAGTGCATTAGGAGGATTGTTTGTTTTTAGATATGAAGTGATAGTAGGTTTCTTAGTGTATGTGAGGTTTTACTTTTACAAGTTTGCAAAGAAAAAAAAAGGAAAACTATTTCTCCCTCCCATAGCCAGAGTTCATCGAAGTGAACAAATTTCATTGTCATTCTTGCATTTGCTTGGTTGGGCCAAGAGTCAAAACATCACTAAAATTTCATCTTCTACCATTGGACTTAACTAAAAACCATAAAAAAAAAGTTTATAATCTAAAATTAATTAGAAATTTTTATTTTTATAGTGAACCAACATTAGATAGGCTTATGGCCCTAGATTAGGATTAGAAACTAAACTCTCGAAGGCCACAAAACGAAACCTAGATTCATTAAAGATTGAAATTCCATTGTTTCTACCAGTGTGTAAGGAAGCTCTTCTAACACAAGAGTTAAGAACAAGGTCGCATCAGGGAAAGTAGGGATATTACCCCTATTTGCTTGTTTTGTTGTTTTTTATACCACTTTGATTGCTATGTATACAAGGGTTTCATTGGTTAACACCTTCGGAGATTTAGGATTTGTTACCCTACCCTTACATGTAGTTGGACCTATGACTGTTCGCCTGACCATTCATTGTCAAGTGGTATCCTTAGTGACCTTTCCTAGGAATCCACATAGGTGACTGCAGGTGGGATGTGCCTGTAGTAACTAGGTAATATGTTTGTTCATGGTCTCATTTCACCTAGATGGTTCCCACCTTAATAAAGGGTACTTGCATCGGTTAGGTTTGTTTCATGCAGAGCATCATAAATGCTCCTCACACCTTCGCTAGTCGATCATGTGGGGACTTCATCTCCCCCATAGGGTTGGTATTTTGAAGGCCCCTAGGCCAATTGGTCTGCTTGTTGTTATCATATATTTGATTAGTGGTGTTTTCTTTGAGTCCGAGTATAAATCAACCTTAGGTTGAATTATGTTTGGATTTTATCATAGTATATTCACCATGGTTAAACTACCATGTTGGTCCCATCGATTACAAGGACTTGAACCCATTATAGAGGAATCACCACCTATTAAGAGTTGTGATATAGTTGACAAAGATTTTGAAGGTATTGAAATTTGGTTCGACGAAACTGGCTTAGTCGATGTAGAAGTGGTAGATGAATGTCATCCAAAAATTTTAATCCTCCTTTAACTGATTTGGATGCACCTCTTTTTGTCCAAGTGAGGGAAATTTTTAGTGTCCCTTTATCTTTGTTTACTCACCTTCTCACCATGTTAGGAAAAATTTATTTATCTAGTGTAGTTCAAGATACAATCCCATCCTCAAGTGGGACAGGAGGAAATCCCCTAGGGAAATTCCTAATGATGTCTACATACCCACCCCTTAGCTCCATTGGACCTACAACATCTATACCATTCTCTTTTGGTTCCTCAATATGGGGGATGCCAACTGTGTCGCCATCTCCATCTGTTAGTTTAGTGACCATTTCTACACCCATCCCATCTATCTCGACTCCAACTTTTGTAACTTCTTCTAGTGGGGTGGAGAGATTTGGTTTCATCATAAGGGGTGGAATTCCCTCCACATACACCATCCCTATGAAAAGCCCAGTATCATCAGGAACTAGTTCACCTATCGAGTGGAATATGTCTAGTAGTTTGGGGGTTGTCCCTAACTAGGATGGGGATAGAAGTACATAATGAGGTTTTAACTTTCCATGGGTTAGCACATCATTCCCTAGGGAAACTTCCCTTGGGGGGATATGTTATGAGGAAAATCTCTCTATGGCTAGGGGTAAAACACAATAGACAAAAATGACTGCATAAATCAACTCTAATATCAGGTGTGCTATATAAACAAATATGCTATAAAGACAAGACAAAAGGCCTACCTCGTCCAGACGTTCCATGAATTCCACCGTTGAGCACTTGAATCAAAGCGATACACTTGCAACTTGTCCTCAACAACCAAGAAATGCAAGCATATGGTGTTAATATATAATTTTTGCACATTAAATAGCATAATACATCAACATTCATAAACAAATATGCCCATGGAATAACAATTCAAATACTTTCAAGATATTAATTAGACGAGAAAAGAGTATTTCTATTAAAATGTAATCAGTAGAAGTGAATGAATTACAAACTTCTTTGTCGGCACGGTTCAGAACTGAGAAACTAAGTCCCTTCCATCTAGACCTCCACCACTTAAATCCCCCATCCAAGGAAATCTCATATAAGAGAGACAATGAGGTTCTCAATCAAGTAGAGAAGAGCTTGGGGGTTGAACAATGTGTTCAAACTTAAATGGACAAAGGGATGCAGACTCAATATGAAGTGAATAATTTCTCCAGAGTAAATTTTCTCTCAAAGTTGAATTCTTCTCCTTTTTTCCATAGCTCGGATTTGGCCAATTTATAGCCTTCAATTGGAACTAAAGGGTCGATTCGAAACATTTCTAGTATATGGAAGGTCAAGGATCATGGATCATGTGACATGACATGGAAACCTGACACCATATTTTTAATTTTGAGCAAAAAACCTGATGTACGCGCGTTTTAGTGGTGCAACCTGCATATACGCATGTTGTACAATAGGTAGGGCGCATATATGTGGAAAAATAATGTTTTTAGCTCTGGTATTTGAAAAAAGGGACTTCAAGTCTACATAGGGAAATGGAAAAAGTCCCTTTGTGCAAGTTTTCATAGGGTGAGGCAAATCTTGCTATAACAAGATATTTTCACCTTGGAGAGGTTTTCCCTTTATTACCACATTAGGTCCTGGGGGTTTCTTTCTTGGGACTAACTTTGAGAATGTTTTTATTGTAGGGTCCACATTTAACCGCTGGGGAAACCCCCCTAGAGGAATCTTTGGTTCTGGGAGTAATCATGTTCCTAGAGATGCCACCATCCCAACAAGCACTCACTCTTCAAGAAATCCCCAACCCTCCAGTAGTACAAACATAGGGGGACTAAAAGGTCCATCTGGGATGGCAAATACTTCACCTCGCTCCTAGTATTCATTTGCACCATTTCCTTTCCTTAAAAAGTTATATTTACCCGATTTTTCACGGTTAAAAAATGAACCTATATCCCATGACCCATCATGACCAAAAATTCCTTCCAAGTTTCCATCAAATATCCCAAAATTTGATGGAAATTCAAGAGAGGACCCCTGCACACATCATATAATATCACTTATGGTATTGATCCAACTCGTTGATGGATGATAGTGTGTGGTTGCCTCTTTTCCAGAGATCCCTGGCTGGAGACACTACCAAATGGTACATTGAATTAAAGGGTGGTTCCCCAAGTCCCTCCTAACACCCATTCCCATAGATGTTGCTATGGTCGAGGAGACCACCAAGGAATAAGCAATTTTGCGTTCCCAAAACTTGGAATTGATCTATTTCACATTTGGGTACAATTTATGATATCATCCCAAATGTTCCTCGGCCATTGACCAATCCAAAGAAACCAAACCCAAGACCCCATGTTGATGGTGTGGTTGTTTTTGTTTATCATGCCTCTATTAACCAGATAGTTGATCAAATGGGTCAAATTTCCATAAATTCACACATGTTAGCTTCTAGTACTAGTGCTCAAACTATTGCATTCCCTACTTGGATCTATGAGGTGAATTCAATGCATTCCATGCAACCAAAGAATCCTCAGCAACCTAGAGGCAAAGGAATAAAAATAAAAATTCCAATACTTAGAAAGGGACTGCCTCCACTCAAAACACCCAAGACAGAGGCACTAAAGAGAAGCAGAAATGTCGGTTTCCCTACAAATTTTTTAGGGAAGACCATCTTACTCGTTAGTGTCCTCAGAAGGATGAGATCAATCAATTTTTGGAACAGTGGCAACCCACCAACAACCTATTTTCTTAACCCATCCTTTCCCCACTCAACCTCAAAATATGGTTTCCACAAATATTTCCCCTCTACAAAGGGGCATGGAAGGTACCCCTCACCTTTATGGATCTTCCTCGAATGCTTCCATTTTTATGCACAACCAAATAATCAATTTTCAAACTTGGGCCAAAAAATATGACATTTCTAAGCATTCCCATGTTGTGCCTAAAGTAGCATATTCTTCCCATCCTAGTAGCCCTTTTCATATTGAGAATCCATATTTTGATACATCACTTCACCCCTCCCCAAAGGAAACTATTCAATCCACGATGCATAATCTAAACACTCGATCCTCCCACAAGTACAATATTTTCAAAGACTTGGCTCAAACACCATGTTTCATGTATGTTCTTGATCCCCCTAAGTTGACTTTGATAAACTTTGATTCTTCTCAGGTTACTCATATTCTCTCCCATCAATTAGCCTTCCATATCAAAGTGTGAACGATGGGTAAAAACATCTTCTGAATAGTGGTTGATGAAGGAGCCTCGACTTGCATCATGTTTATTTCGTGTTGGAAGGACCTTGGATCTCCCAAGCTCAATACGTCTACCACACTATTGAAATCATTTGATAGACACATGTTCCAGGCTCATGGAATAATCATTGCATTACCCATCGATTTAGGTGGTAAGACTGTCTGATCCAGGTGGATCTCGGTGGCCAACCACCTTTTCCACTGAATCAATATTTCGAGCCTATGGTTTTGATAAACCATGATATTCACCCTTTTTATGGGGAATGGAATGTAATACCATCTTCATTTGTTATTTACAAACATCATGTAATGATATTATGTACATTCCTGCAACATAGTGTCAATGCACTGGATCCCATTAGAACTTTGCAATTAAGCGCACTCAGGCTAGAGTAGTACTAGGATGGGTGATCGCTCGAAAAGTCCTAGTGTTTTATATGTCTATGGAATTTTATAAACTTAGATTAATTTATCCGACATGCATCATGGGAATGGTTATCTTCTCACTCTCTCATATATAATCGAGGTAAAGGAGTCCCTTTAAGCATGCAATGGAGTGTGATGTAAATCTTGTTGTGAATGAAGCATAGCCAACATCTCTTTCTCTTTAGAGATAAGCTACCCCATTCTGCTAGTTTTTGTTCTATAATGTTTTTTCTCTCTTATTCATTAATAGAAGTTGGGTTTCACTATATTTTTGTGTTCTCTTCTATATTTTTGTTTTTTTCTCATTTCATTCTCAACATAATTTGGATCAGTGGTATCAAATCAGTATTCTCCTTGTCATTTCTCAGAGATGGTCCCCAATGAGGTTAGGGTATAGAGAGTTGGGTCTTGAGCTAGTTTCTCTTGAGGAAAATTAATCTTGCCAACCCAAGTGACCTCCCATGGTGGAAGAAAATAGATATTAAAAAGCGGGAGATTCTTTCAAGACGTTTCTCGAAGAAGCCCTCGTGTGAAAAAGGAACGAGATGATGGAAAACTTCACTTAGATCCTTCGAGGACTATCGATGTCAGTGACTGAGGAATATTCAACAAGAATCCATTTCGCAAGTGTGAAACCCTTCAAGGTACAAGTCAATTTTGATATCCCCTTATTTGAAGGATGGATAGATGAAGATGCTCTAGAAAAATGGTTGAATCTTCTAGAAGGTTATTACTTCATCCAAAAACAAATTGATAGTGAAAAGATCACCTTCATGCTCTTTAAATCCCTTCCTCATGTATATCTTGGTGGGAAGGTTACTGGGAAAGGTGCACCTTGGATGAATATACACTATTCAGTAGAGAACCCACTTGGGATACCTTTGTAGATGCCCTAAAGGAGGAGTTCTACCCTATCAGAAACTATGATGACCAGTACATGACATGGATGACTCTGTGTCATAAAAGATATCAGACGGTGTCAGAGTACACTAACATATTCCATAACTTATGCTCAAATATAGGTATCAAATACTCTGAGAAGCGCTTGGTTTTGAAGTATCGCAGTGTTTTGCACAGGTACATCTAAACACATATGGTTTTCCTGGACATCTCTTTAGTGGGTGTTGCTTATCGATATGCAGTAAAAATTGAGCATAAATTCAAGCAGCAGAGTAAGTAGAGGTTTGGGTTTGAAAATATGCCACAACGAAATCATGGAAAAGGAAACCCTAACTCATAGAACAAAGGATAGATCAAGTAATGCCAGCCTCAAGAGATCCAGTCCAAGACACAAAAAATTAAGGGTAATGGGAAGTCTAAGAAAGACACTGGAAAGTGGTGTGAGTTTCACAATATCCCCTGGCATAAAACCGATGAAGGTTTCTTGAAACAATCATTGGTGGGAGAGCTCAAACAAAAAGAATTAGAACCTGACTTAGACTTATAGAATAATAAAGGGAAATGGATCATCGATGTAGAACCCACTTCTACCATTGCATCCACAACAATAAAACCAAAAGAAACAGGGGATATTGAGGATGAGGAGCACCTCTTCCACTTGCAGATGTGGGTAAAGGGGACCCCACTTCATTTCATTATTGACAGTGGGAATCAGAAGAAACTAATCCCAGCCAAGGTTATCAAGAAATTGAAGCTTCCAATGATGCCACACCCCCAATCATATACCATCGGATGGTTGAGTCAGGGATGAGACATTTGTGTTAGCCAACAGTGTCTCCTGTCCTATGGCATCAATCCCTTCAAGGATGAGGTAGTGTGTGATGCCTCCCCACTTGAATTATGTTATGTTCTTTTAGGAAAACCATATATGTGGAAACGTCACGCTATCTATGAGTCTCGGCTCCGCAGTGCCATTGTTACTCTGGGAAGTCATCTCTACAAGGTACCATAGGTAGCTCTAAATACTTCCACTTCATTGATCTCATAAAACAAATGCCACAAAGTAATCTCTCGAACCACAAAGTTTCCCCTCTTCATGATCCAATCAGATGGTGAATATGAGGTCACTACGACCACTATAGCCTTTTCCCAAGATGTTTCTATCCAGTAGAAGAAGATCGATGAGATTGTAGAGGAGAATGAAGAGAATGAGATTCATCCACACGTTTAGCGTAGCTCTATTGGCCACAACATGTTTCAAGTGTGCTTGGGGTTCCAACCATTATCCCCCATTAATATAAATCTTCTTTCTACATCTTCATTGACAAAGTCCTCCCACACTCAAAAAAAGGAAGATCATGCAGCCAAATATTTTGAATAGATCAAACACCTCCAACAAGTTCATTACATCCTTCCATAGGCAAAGTACAAGAAGGAAATATACTTCAACAAGGAAAGAAACTTACCAAGGTTTAGATTCAATAGAATTTCCCCCATCTTCCGAGGGAACTTGACGCAATGGGGACCATTTCTTCCTAAGGGGGGAGGAATGATCCAGGTGGATCTCAATGGACAACCACCTTTTCCACTGAATCAACATTTCAGCCCTATGGTTTTGATAAACCATGATATTCACCCTTTTGATGGGGAATGGAATGTAATACCATATTCATTTTTTAATTAAAGACATCATTTAATGATCTTATGTACATGCCTACAACATAGTGTCAATGCATTGGATCCCATTAGAACTCCGCAGTTAAGCACGCTCATGCTAGAGTAGTATTGTGATGGGTGATTTCCCGAGAAGTCCTAGTGTTTTACATGCCTATGGAATTTTATAAACTTAGATTAATTTATCCCACATGTATCATGGGAATTATTCTCCTCTCACTCTCTCATATATAATCAAGGTGGAGGAGGCCCTTTAAGGATGCAATAGAGTTTGATGTAAATCTTGTTGTGAATGAAGCATAGCCAAAATCTCTTTCTCTTCAGAGATAAGCTACCCCATTCTACTAGTTTGTGTTCTATAGTGTTTGTCTCTCTTATGCATTAATAGAAGTTGGGTTTCACTGTATTTTTGTTTTCTCTTCTATACTTTTGGTTTTGCCTCATTCCATTCTCAGGATAATCCAGATCACTGTCTCTGCTGATGTGGAGGTTTTTGACGCACCTCTTGAGTACAATTTGTTACTTGGGTGTACTTGGTTCTATGAGATGACTGCAGTTGTCTCATCAGTCTTTAGGGTCCTATGCTTCCCTCATAAAAGGAAAATAGTTACAATTGATCAACTCTCATTTACCCCAAACCTTGGATCCAACACGGGATCTAATGTACCCTTTTTCAGTGATAACATGAAGTGTTATATAAACATTAGCGCGGGGATGTTCAAATATCCTTCGTTGATGGGAATTTTTACCCTTCCCCTATCATCTCCCACTGCAAACATTTCTCCTATCAATATGATTTTGTCATTTACTAGTGGATATCTAGGGTCTTTTGATCCTTGGGTGGTACCTTGTCTCGAGGATGTTGAATCATATGGAGCATCCATGTTGCCCAACACAGTTGATATTTTCGATATGGAAATCCCATCATCATCCACTGATATTGGTACAAAACTCTGTCATCATATGGGGTATGATAAACCTACTCTACCCATACGAGTTGTTGACTCTCCAAGTTCACATGATTTCCTGGATATTGAGTTTCTTTATAAGAGGCCATCCGATAATTCATATCTTCTCTATATAAATAATCCTAAGGACAAGGTGATGCATAAATCACCTTTTGTTGATTCAGAACCAATGAGATTTAACATGATGAGACTCAATGTAGGACTAGGGGAATTTGTTGGGACACCCAGTAGCCCTACTAGTCTTCACCCTATTATGCCTTGGATTTCTTTTTCAGAACTTTCCACCAAGTTATCTACTACCCCTTCCATCGAATATCCATGTTTCACACCTCTTTCATGTCTTGATGATCCCCATCAAGGAGTTTTCATATCCCACAAAACCATCCAATATGTGTATCTTCATAATCATAAATTCATTACTATGTGGCATGGCCCTGGAATGGTGTGCCATATGATGTGAACATTGGCTCATGAGTTCATTGATTACGAAAAATATCCTTTTACTTAGCCTTTCACTGGGATATAGTTTGTGTAAGCCATTTGAAAGTGTAGTTCCTTTTTCATAGTTGTGTGGTTTGAGTTCTTTTATCAGATCCAAAAAATTCAAAAACATCTTCTTTTTTTAGATTTCACTATGCATTTTGACCCCTGGAATATAGTTTCAATGTGTTGATAGGTTTACGAGAACTTTTCTAAGAAGATGGAAACTTCCACTGCACTTGAGGTATATATTCTTAAACTGGAATATAGGGATAGGTTTTTCTCTACATTTTCCACCTTGCATTATTAATAATCCATATCGCCAGCATAATTCCTTGGGTTTGAACCCGGCTAGTTGCAACCTTAGCCACTCCTTTTGCACGCCATAACTAGTTTGGTAGTTCCTACTCTTCATGGGAACTCTAGTTATCACCTATTATGAAAAAAGGGGGGAATAGATATGGCTAAATGTATATGATATGACCCCAAGGGCGGGAATATATGGGCCTAAATGTACATGTAACCCCAATTTCCATTTGGTTCCCATGTTGCATTTTTTCTGTGAGCATGGGAACCCTCGTTCAGACCCGCCAAGACTTGAATATTGAGCCTCATTTTCCTCTCTTCATATATATTATGGCCATATCTCATGGGGGTTTCTGAACATTTCTCTTATTTATTAATTTTTTTCCTATGCATTTGATTCTCACGCCATGCCTCCAGTTTTTGTGTCATCATTTTCCCATATCCTTCTTACCACTATTGTAGTTTCCTTGACCATCTAACTATTTCATTATTTGGCCTTTGTTTTGTACCCACCTACCCAAGGAGAAAACAACTGCTAAGAGTGGATCTCACTTGCCAGTACCATTTGCATTCCTCATTACTTAGTTCGGTTCCATGTGATTGGAACTTGGGAGCATGTTGTTAATCCACTCGTTCTCTCCCACCGACTATACTTTTATATCTTTTTTAGACTCATAAAAGAACACGAAAAAGACACTCACGCGCATCCTTTTAACTCTTTTTAAGGATCGTTAAAAATAATAAAAAAAGACACATCTAGCTTACTTTCACCATTATAACATGCTCTTAAAACCATGAAGGATATTGAGCATACTTTCATCATTATTTCGTGCTCGTTAAACAATGAAAGAGACATACAAATACAAAAAAAAAAAAGGAGTGGGGGTTTTTTGCCATTGATCTTCCAGTCATCATGGAGAGTGCTTCAATTCCTCCTTTGTTATTACACTATATTCATCCATCTCTTATGTCTTGATACCAATTCACCATTGTGCCATGTTATATGTTCAAGGGAATTTTAAGCCTGAGTCGTCCATTTGTTGTTTTTTTTTCTTTTTTATTCGGTCATCCCTCTGTTAGTTGTACAGTATGATACTCTCTCTTCACATCATCTCTCGGTGTATGTTTTGTGTCAATTGATGGGGGATACATCAAGGCCCTCCTTCGATGGATATCTTCCTATCGACTTCAACACATTATCAAGGAGAGGGATCTAGAAAACATCTAGTACCTTGGAGCTTAGATTCCTCAATGGTAGGCATCCTCGTGATCGAAAATGGTTTTACATCATTGACTCTCGATCGATTGATTCTACAAGTTTTCGACACCATCTCATCTATTCACACTCGCTAGATTGTACTAGGTACCTTGAGGTCCATCTTCATCATTAGTGGGCCCCCTCATGTATGTTAATGGTATACATAAATTACCAGTAATCAGATGGTTTCTACCATCCTCAACATCATCTCATCTATTTGCATGTTGTATATTCATACCATCAGGGTTTGGGATGAAGAACTTTGGTTGGGGCCACATCATTCTCTCACAACATCCTGTCCCAAGTTGTGATGGAGTATATCACTTTTATATAAGTAATTTGAAGACTTTGTGTGCACTTCCCTCAGTGCTTGTTTTCTTCCTGATATCTATATGTTGTTTCATAGATCCACATTATATTTATTGGTGGCTATGATTATGGTCATGACATAGATCCACATTGTATTTGTTGGTGGCTATGTTTGAGTTCATGATGTAGATCCACATTGTATTTTCTCATGGATATGGTATTATTGATGGCATGGATCCACTGTGTATTCTTTCGTGGCCATGTTCTAGTATTTCATCTCATGGATATGCAGTGTATTGTTTGGCGTCCATTCTCATTCATAGTATGAGTATGTCTACCTAGGGGACGATCTATTTATACTCTCATCCTTGGTGTTTGATTGCAGGAATTCTTTGACTTCTGAAACTTCTTTTCTCTCTCCTCATGATGCCTCACATGAACACTATTTTATTATAATGTATTTCATTCATCCATTCCTTTCTTGACCTCACACATTAGGGGGCATCTGTTACAACCTTAATTTCCACCCTATAGGCCAGAGAGGAATCTAAAAGAATGTAGAATCCATAATACATATTTTTCCTAAGTTTTAGCCTATTTTTGGAGATCCTTGTTGGAAACCTAGCATACAATAAGTGAGGCCTCATTGGTCAATAGTGGATCAACAAGTGAGGCACTACTAAATTTATAGAATTAGGGAGTTATGATATGATAGGAAAGGGATGAGTTGGATATTCATTGCAAAGGCCTAGGAAATCACATCATTTGAGTCTCTAGTGGTCTCTACAATATTTAGAAGCATATCCCAAGCCTGCTCCAAGATCTATATAACAAAGGCAAGCCTTGGGAAAGGGGGAGGAAGACTTCAGAGCATTGTTATGTTGTCCAATTGCAGAGGTACTTGTTCCATCTATGACAGCTAGAAGTCAGTGAATCCTAGCCTAACCAAGGAGCTAAAGGAGGATCAACAAGAAAGGGTTTCAAGGGATCAAGCATCAAAAACCAAGGTATGATTTTGATGCATTACTCTTACAGTTATTTATAGATCATTTTGTTTTCCCCTTATATATTTTTATTCCATTATGCAAGCATTTAGATCTTATTCATCTTATTATAGATATGATTATAAACAAGTTAGATCTATAATTCTAATCCCAAGTAGAGAGATAAAGAAGGTTTTACTTGTATTATGTATGCAGGAAGCGAGTTGTGGAGCTTAGAGCTGGAGTTTTAGAACTACAACAACCAGGAGATAAGAAGGACAAACTGAAGAAAGGTATGAAAGCTTAGTCATTCCTTAGGATAATCATGAATCTATGTGCTTGAATCTAGATCTAGGAAAACCATGACAATTATATCCCTCTTTCTATCTAGGCTTCCTAGGCTAATCATAGGGATATTTTGTTGTGTATTCAGCAAAATATCTGTGAGAAATAATTCCATAACTCTTAATGAAATAAACTTGCAAGGTGTCAGGGATAAATTTGGTCTCCCAAGGAGTAGTTGCAGTAGAGCTAGTGATAGATGAGGTATAACATCCAATTCTTCAAGTAGACCCTAATTTTTCTCACTCTGATTGTGATAAAAACGTTATTTTTTACTTACAGAACTTGAATTGTCCATCAGATTGGGATAAATCTAGAGATAGATCAGTGATATTAAAGGAAATAAATACTATATTTTTTACCAGCAACTCTTTTGGAAATACCCTGGAGGTATTTTACCCAATTTCATCACTGAAGATAAAAAAAAAAAACAGACATTATAAATGAGTTACATAGTGGGGTTTGTGGAGGTCATCATGCTTGGAGAACTATTGATTATAAAATATAGAGGGTTGGATATTATTTTCCTACCTTGTTTGTTGATACTAATGCACTAGTGAGAGCATGTCCCAAATGTCAAATATTGGCAGGAAAGTAGAAACTCCCCCCCTTGCCACTTCGACCTATAAAAGTGGAAGCATCGTTTCAATAATGGATGCTAGAATTCATTGGGGAGATAAATCCAAATTCTAGTCGCCAGCACAAGTGGATATTAACAACTACATGCTATTTTACTATGTGGGTTGAAGATGTTCCAACTAGGGTAGCCATTGATTCAGTCATTATAAAATTCTTGGAGGAAAATATTTTAGCAAGGTTTGGTTGTCCAAGGAATATTATCATAGATAATTCACAATCCTTCAAGTCTGCAAAATTGTTACAATTCTATCATTATTATAGTATTGAACTAGGTCATTCTACTACATACTATCCACAAGGAAATGGATTAGCAGAATCATCAAATAAGAGTTTGATCAGGATTATCAAGAACATACTTTCACAAAACAAGAAATCATGGGATTCTCATCGAAATTATGAATCATGGGTTGACATAATAAGTACAAAGAGATCCCTTGGAACTTCCTCTTTTCAATTGGTATATGGGGCGGATACAGTGTTTCCAATACATATTAGTTTTTCAATGATGAAGTTACTACAATATGAGGAGCAAGAACTAAATAATGTGAAAAGAAGGAATTATTATCGTATGGAAGTTCATCAAAAAAAAGGGAATCTGTATTGGTTAAAAAAAAAGAACATCAAGAGAAGATGAAGAATATTTTTGATAAAAGAGAAAAGGAAAAAAAAATTGTTGTTTGGGAGTTGGTTTTGAAATGGGATGCTAGAAGAGAAGCTAAAGGGAAACATGGAAAGTTTGAACATCTTTGGATGGGACATTTTCAAATCCTAGCAGTCCAATATAATAACACTTATGAGCTAGTTGAGCTAAATGGCGATGTGTGGGGAGCTCTTGTGAATGGGAGGTTTCTCAATAATTTCTTACAATAGTGAGCTCTAAGTGTCTCCCACTATATTATTTTACTTTAGTATTCAATTTTTGTCAATTCATTTTATTATTATTTATGTACTTTCATTTCGTTTATTTATGAAAATAAATTTGGATCATTATGTTAAGTTGTTGAGCAGAGAGGATGATATTTCCTAATATAGATAAAGAAGATTCATTACAGGTTGGGGATTTCACACTCCATAGCCTGATTGATAAAGGAGACTAGTCTACTATTCTCAGCACATCACAAGGATCTGTTGTCCCTTTTGGATCCAATGTTAATACAAGGTTCAAAAATGTTTTTGAGGCATTGTTAGTTCAAAGGAAATTTTTATCTTTGGAGATGATATTTTAAGAAAGATGGACCACTATAACCACAACTATCAAAATATTTTTCTTTAACAAGGGTATAAAAATAAGTAATTAGGAAGAAATTATGCAAAAGGAGTTGAATTAATCCCTAGGGGCCTTAAATGACACACATAGGTCCAAATCAAGTATGAGTCAGAAGGGATTATGTTAGTGACCAAGGGCTACAATCAAGAGCTAAGGGATAAATATTCATCCATGTTGTCAAGGGAAAAAATTGACAGTTGATATTTGAGCACACCTTCTTCTCAAGATCAACGGCCTATGGTGAATTTTGCACCCATAACATCCTCGAGCGTTAATGATTTTTATGCATGCAGTAGTGGTTTTGGAGCCCACTACGTGGATCTACAGTATTGGTTTTACATGGTTCATTGATACAAAGAAACCACCCATGAGACCATGTGATACTACCGACAGTATTATGGATAACCATGCATAATGAGCATGACTTGGTGTTGACACATAGATGTGGTGGACCCATCACGAGTGGCCAGATGTCCACCTGGGCATGACATGGCCTAATATATGATGAAGGTCCATTGCACAATTAATTGGAGCCATGCAAGCTCCCCGACGAGGTTATTGATGACAAGAGTACACATGGATCAATCACAAGAGGAGTGGACCTATCAACCATGCCATCAGGGAATCCACCTAGACCAATAAAACACTACCACATGTCCTTCATACATTGATGGAATCATACATTATGTCATCCAAATTTTCCCATGAATTTTAAAATCATGCAAAGAAGCCAACATCAAAATGCCATATTTCCACAGGATCATGCAAAAATGAATTAAAATGTGATTTTCATGGATTTTCTCACGTGAGAAAGGTTGTCGAAATATCAGGTGAATCCTGTAGCATGATTGATTAGTCTCATCTAAGGAAAATAATTGATAAATATTTCCATTTTATATACAACTACTATGGGATTAAATCATTATCCATCTCTTGTGCACCTCAAGATATGATCTTACGTACTAGGCTCAGATCTGATTAATCATGAGATCTATCATATTCGATTCTTACCAACATGGTGTAATTCTACAGGAATGGGCCCCTGACAAGATTCAATCATCAATGAGCATATTTTATGTATTTTGATGCTTATGCTTAAGATTTTTTTCATGGATGGTAATCCACTTGCAGAGGATTCTTCCCTTGATAAATATTCCAGACCATCCCAGCTTCAGATGTGTTCAAGTTTCTACATGTTCTTGTAAAAGGGAGGAAGGCCCCATCTTATGTACACTGGTTCATAAATAGAAACAATAGGTTATCTTATAGTCTACCATAATGTGCAGCTGCATTTTTTGGATAATGTCTACTCGAGATATATGAAAGAGGAATCAGAGGCCAGATCAATGTTGTGTCATGCATCGAGGTAATTAGGGCTTAGAGTACACGGATATTTTTTCATGTAGTTGACAATAAGCCTCAATTTTACATATTCATAAGGCTCCCAGCTCACCAACTCTATCCCAAGAGTCCTTTCTCATGGAAGGATCTAGGCTAAGTCAGCTTTAGGGGTAAAATTCCTTCAATCAAAGGAAATTTTACTATAGTAAAAGTGTTTGTTTCACTTTAGTTGGAACTCTACTAGAAACATAAATAACTTTAGGAGATAAAGAAGCAGTATCAAAAATAAATAAGGTAGTATTAAGAATAAAGAAGGTGGTTTCAATAATAAAAAAGGTGGTTTCAAGAATCAAGAAATGGTTTTCTTAAAAGCAGGAGCTATAAATAAGTTATTAGGCTTATTCCCTCATTATCAATAGATAGAGAGTGGAAGAGTATTTGAACCTCAAATTCAAGAGATCATCCCAGCTCCCGCAGAAATACAGATTAGGAGATTGAATTCATGGAGGTTGATAGGGATTCAATATAAAAAAATTGTGTTGTAAACCCCCTATCTCTTTTCTTCTCCATTGTAATTGAGTTATCTTCCATCTCTGTAATATACTCATATTATTAATAAAATATTTAACAACAATTCTTGGCCCAGGTATGTTGTGAATATGTATGGAGTTCGATGAATGAGATTGATTGCATGTATTTTGACTAATCTTGATTCATACATTGTTCAGATTATTCATATGTCTACAGAGTATCTATTGTATGAATGTATTGTAGAAATTCATTGTTGAAATGTATATGATTTACTTTTGAATGCATGATTGGGATAACTATTGAATTCGTTAATGCTCAATACATTATTCTCCATTTAAAATATTGAAAAGATTTATTTTTGGTGGATACATTTTATGCGCTCCTCTCTTTCCAAACAATCATTCTTTCTTTGTTTCTTAATTCTAGTGTAGTAGAACAAAATTTCCCTTATTAGTCACAGAAAATCCCAATATTCATTTCAGTTATAGTAGTTACTTGTGGGGATAGAATAATTATTCATATCTCCCTTGATAAAGAAAGGTAACCTTAAAATTCATTTTTGAGTTTTGGTTCGAAGGATCCTTGGCATCGTTCCTCTGACAAATAGGAAGATATTGAGGAATAACAAATTCATTCGAGATGGAATCCATAAGGGAGCAATGAAGCTTCATTGTATTTCCACAAATGAGTAGGTTGCAAATATTCTGATCAAACCCTTGGTTAAAGGGAAGTTTATGTTCTTTAGAGACAAGCTTGGGGTGGTGCAGAATGCATTCCTAACTAAGAGGGAGTGTATATGTTTGTAGCATCAGATAGGTACTCATGCATAGGTCTAAGTGCCTAGGCATGTGGAAGTCATCCAAATCCTTCTACCTTGAGACATTACTTTAATTAAAGGAATTATTAAAGTAAAGTGATTTTATTAGTGAGTTAAGTTTTATTTAAAGAAATTCTTTAATTAGCAATAGTGAATTAAATAATACCCATTTATCTCAAGTGAGGTGAGAAGTAATCTCAACCATCAATTACTTTGCATATTATTGTTAATTCATAACTCAATCTTGTAAAAGCAAGGCTAGGGTGAAGGAGGAAGACACACAATACATTGATATAGAGAAGAGGACTTTTTCTCAAAGGATTGGATCAAGAAGAACTATGATTCAAGGAGATCTTATATAGGTGGAGAATGACTTCCATCTAGAGATCAGATCAAGAAGAAGAGAGAATAGAGGAAATCACTAGTGGGTTTCAACAAATTGGAGTTGTAGAAGCAGGGACATGTCATACGAAGTTTCCATACATTCTTTGAGTGAGTGTATGTGGGTTTCAGTGGAGATAGGCATGCATACGCAAGTTTTCTTAAGGAAAGGAATGTACATCTCGAGAAACAAGAAATATTGACATCATACAATAGATTAGGAGTTGCTAGGGTTTGCATGTACTTTTGATGTTTTTTTGTATTTCTTTGTAGGCCATTATTCCAGGTACGGAATCCCTTATAATATTTGAAGTTATTTGAATGATAATCTTAATTGATGGGAAATATATCTTTGTGTATTGTGGTTGAGATTTTTGGTTTCCAAGATTGCTTCTCTATCTTTATTTGATTTGAATATTCCAATAGTGTATGTTGTTTTTTGAGTTGCTAATTTGATTTACAACAAGGAAATCACTAGATAACAAGACACCTAGGGTCATAGTAAGGGGATTTCAACATGATCTATATATCAAAATGAAAGAAGTACATCAATGCACTTTACCTCTAGGTGTAGATGCACTCCTCCTTGCCCCTTGCTTATTTATTCTCCTTATATTTTCAACCAAGTTAGGAAACATGTTTGCAGCTAATGTAGAATGGAGCACCACCTATGTCTTTTGATAGCATAACTCTATGAATTATTCTTCCTCCTTGTGCTCAAGATTGGAGTTCTTTATATAAATTCATTGAAGAGGCTTGGGAGAGATTCTAGATAATATAGATACCAATGGAGACTCAAATGGTGTGATTTCCAAGGCTCATGCCATGAATAACCAACTCATCCTTCACTCACCTCTTCAAAACTCTGAAAATATAGAAGGTTACAAGGGGTGTCGCTCGTTTCTCATTACTGACAAGAAACATATCATTGGTTCTCATATTAACGATTAGAAACACCCTTCAAAAATAAATTGAATCCTGACTTAAATACTGTGTTTCAATCATAATATTCTTCCAGGTTCCTCTTGAAACTGTAGGGTGGAAATTAAGGCTATAATATATGCCCCCTAATGTGTGAGGTCAGGAAAGGAATGGATGGTTGAATCACATTAAAATAAATTGTCACCAATGTGAGGAGAGAGAAAAGAGGTCAGTAGATCAAAGAGTACATGCAATCAAACAAAAAAAATAAATACATGTATAGACTATGCCCAAGGTAGACATACCCAGAATATGAAGAGCATCAAATCATGGCCGCCAAAACAATACATTATGGATCCATGACATGAAAATCAAGATCATGGCCACGAAAAGAATACACAGTGGATCCATTTCATCAATCTAATTATATCCATGAGAATATACAATGTGGATCTATGTCACAACATATACATGAAGAAGACAACTAGCATTGAGGAGAGTGCCCCCGAAGTGTTTAAAGTACTCATATATATGTGATATACTCCATTAAAATTGTAGAGGGTTGTTTTGAAGGAATTATGTGGCCCCAAAACAAAGGTATTCATCCCCTGATGGTATGATTCAACAACATGTGAATATATGAGGTGATTTCAAGCATGGTAGAAACCATTTTATTATTGGTCATTGAGGTATATCGTTAACATGTGTGAGGGAATCCACTGATGGTGAAAATGATCCCAAGGTACCTAGTACAATCTAGTGAGTGAGAATGGAGGATATAATATTAAACACTCATAGGATTGATCAATCATGATTCAATGATGTTAACCCACTCTCTATTATGAGTCCTTCCACTGAGGACTATAAGCTCCAATGTACTAGTTGGTTTCTAGATCCCTCTTCTGGATAATGTGTTGGAGTCAATAGGAAGAGATCCATTAAAGGAGGGCCTTAATGTATCCCCAATCAATCAACACAAAAAATACACCAAGAGATGATGTGAAGTGATAGAATCACCAAGTATGATGACCAACACAGAAGATCAACAAAATAGACGATGGTAAACTTAGGCTTAAAACTCCCTTAAACATATAGCACAACATGATGATTATTGGGAAGCAAGACAAAAGAGCTAGACTAATATAGTGCAACAACATGGGATGCATTGATTCACTCTCCATGATGACTGACATAGTAATCAATTGGTGGAGTATATGTGACACATATTACTAGTATGGATCCTAGGAACGTTATAACCCAATTGTAAGACAATGACTCAAATAGGTGCCATGTTCAAGGGTGACATGACCGATGTTGTCATTTCATGAAATGATAAATGGTAAAAAAAAAACATTTTTTATTTTTCTTTTTAGTGTCTCCTTCATGGTTTAATAAGTGTGAAAGAGAGATAAAAGTGTATTCAGTGTAGGATTAAACCACAATCCAAGACCTTACCGTGAGAAGGAAATACTACACTAGATAATTGCAAAAGAGAGAGAGGAGAGAGAAAAATAGAATCAATCTTCACACATAAGAGACTAAGAAACCAACTCTAATAACAATGTATTAATCCTTGATAATGAGTACAATATATAAGACTCTCCACACGAGGAGTAATGTGCACTAGGTGGGATTTCCATGTACATGCTCAAGTAAAAAAGTAACTTCTCCCAAATAGCAACAATCAACTAAAGTCAAAAGTTGCTAATAATAAGAAAAGGTCAAAAATATAGGTGTGAACTTAGTGAGAACTCTACATGAATTCAACATGCATTCCATAATAGAAAAAATCTCCTAGAATAAGACTAGAGTCCAAGAATGGAACTAAAGTCCTAACTAAGTGAGAATTTAACAATTATGGAATGTCATTAAATAAGTCAAGTGAGTTAACTCCATGTATTAGATGGGTAATGCCCACTTCCATAGGAGGATAATATTCTTACTAAAGTGCACTCTATAGCCATGAAATAGGAAATATATCCTAAAATTAAGGAAATAGGAATTATCTCATAAAAAATAGGTATTCGCCTAATGGTGGGTAAAAACTAGGAATTGCCCTAATGGTAGCTAAAAAATAGGAATTTTCCTAATGGTGGTTTATGATCCCATAGTTTTGGAAACCCATGGTATTTTCCCATGGACATATAGGAATCCACCAGCTAAAAATAGACCTACTATAAATAGAGGTCCTCCTAAATAGTAGGAAAATGGAAAAATGAGCATGTCACTAAGTATGTAGTGTCTTTTTCTTTTCAATTTTAACAAGTACAAAAAATAGTTAAAAGTATACGGGAAAGATGTAATTTTACAAGTCCAAAAAAGAGGTAAAATTTTAATTGAATGGTGTGCTTTTCATGTCTTTTTAAGAGTCCAAAAAAGAGATAAAATTTTTCTCAGAAAGGTATATTTTCATGTCATTTTACAAGTCTGAAAAATAGGCAAAAGTTTACTTGGAAAGGTGTCTTTTTCACGGTTTAAGTAGAATCAAAAAGTGTTAAAAGTGAGCTCATTCAATGTCTTTTTCATGGTTTAACGAACATGAAAAATGGGTAAATGTTAGCTCGTCTACAGAGAATGAGTGGCTTAATAGCATGCTTCTATGTTCCAAGTGCATGGAACCGACCTAAGAAACATGAATGCAAACTGGTACTGGAAAGTGAGGTCCACTCTTAGTGGTGGTTCTCTCCATGGTTATATGGGTGCAAAATAGAGGCTACATAATGTAAGAGGCGAATGGTCCAAGGATACTACAATAGTGGTAAGACAGATACGGGAAAACAATAATGCAGCGGTGGGGTTTTATGATACGGGAATCAAATTCATAACAAACCTTAAAGAAACATAAAAATTTGGAAACCCCCTCAAGATATGCCCAGAATATAGATGAAGAGAGGAGAATGAGTCTCAACATCAAGTCATTGCGGGTCTACAGGAGGGCTACCGGGCCTATGGAAAAATGCACCATCATCACCAAATGGAAATCGAGGTGATAACTAGGGAACCCTTGGAGGGTTGGCACTACCATGCAAGTTATAACATGCAAGAAAGGAGGGGCTAATGTTACAACTTTATGGGGTCAAACCTAAGTCATTGTAATGTAAAATTGAATAGTCAATAATGCAAAGCGGTGATGTAGGAAAAAAATGATCCCTATATGTCAGTGTGAAAACACATACCTCAAGTTTAGTGGAAGTTCTTGGATTTGTAAAAAATTTCCTCGTAATCCTGGAAACACATGTAAACTAGATTCTCGGGTCAAAAAGCATAGTGAAATATTAAAAAGAAAAAAATGTTTTTGTATTTTGTGGATATGATATATGCAAAACAACAACACTCACACCACATACCTATGTATAAGGAACTATGTGTTTGTATCACTTATAGAAAGTTGAGGCTATTGCTAGGATTCGATCAAGGATGTTTATGTTGGGGTACATGCTCAACTACATACTCATTTTTCATTTTCCTACTATTTACGAGGACTGCTATTTATATCATTTCTATTTATAGCAGGTCTAATTTTAGTTGGTTTCTACCTATATCTAATACCATGGGTTTCCAAAACCATGGGCTCATAAACCACCATTATGAAAATTCCTATTTTCTAGGAGGAAGAGCGCTTCATTCCTTGATTTTAGGAGATAATTCTTATTTCATGGCTAGATAGCGCACTTGAGTGAGAATATTATTCTTCTAGATAAGTGCACACTTATCCTTAAGTATTTAGTTCTATTATTAGTCATGGAGTCTAGTTATACATGAATGAGTTGTATAAATGAGTTCTCACTTGTACATGGATAACTCCATTTATGACTAGCTAAGTCCATTTATGGCTATTTAACTAATACTAAGAGGGAATTTATTTTTGTTTTTACTTGAGCATGCACATGGAAACCCTAACCTAGTGTGCATTAATCCTCTTTTGGAGAGTTCTATATATTGTACTCATGATCAAGGATTAATACAATGTGATTTGAGTTGGTAAACAAAATAAGGAACAAGAGAACGAGAAGGAAGGAAAACAAAAGTCTACAAATAAGAGTTATATTTCCAAGGCATCAAAAATAAAGAAGCAGAAGAAAAAAATTTCCTACTATAATAGGGCATTCCATCATAAGAGTTCTTGCATTAAAAAGATCATAAATCTCATGGCACAATCACTTGAGAAGCATCACCTTGAGGATTGTATTATGGATAATGCAAGGAAGAAGTAATCAAACAAGCCATCATCAAAAATATGTAATGGTCATACATTACTTTTTATTTCATCTTTTCCTAATGCTTGGGTTCTTTATTCATGGGCTACACATAACATGACCTCATTAGATAGACTTTTCTCATACTTGGAAACATGTTCCGGACCATCGATCTTCATGGGAGATGATTCTCCTATTGAGGTGTGTGGTAAGGGTAGAGTTGATCTATACAATGGATGATTTTAGGATGCACTTTATTGTCTGAAGCTTTCAATGAATCCCCTCCCCATCTATCATATCACTCATTTAGGTTTAGGGAAGAAGGTGGAGTTCACCCCAGACTCAATTATTATTTATGACTTGTTAGATGGTTCAAAAATTGTTGTTGGTGAGGTTAATCACCATTCCAGGTTGCACACATTTTCTCACTTTACTCATAAATATGATCACATATATTTGTTAACACATGACAATGAAGAGTCCAGGTTGTTAGATACTACCTCAGATACATTATTCATTTAGAATAGTGTTAAGTTTGAATAGGGTCCTTCAAAGGTGCTTCCTGAGTAGTCCACACCTCCATCTCCACCACTACTAGTTGCAAAACTTCATGAGACTTCTTCTGATCATATTTATTATCAGATATATGAATCTAATATCTATGATATTTCTGATCAACATCAAGAAGTTTTAGCTCCAAATCATCTACCACGATGGGTACAATAGACTCTTCAGGAAGCAGT
Source organism: Picea engelmannii (assembly GCA_009831015.1). Lineage (NCBI taxonomy): Eukaryota > Viridiplantae > Streptophyta > Pinopsida > Pinales > Pinaceae > Picea > Picea engelmannii. The sequence goes on along the minus strand of ML798339.1, from coordinate 768,530 downwards.
TGATCCAGTGGTTGATCACGTCGATCCATGAGAACTAGATATCAGTTTGTGGAGTCTCTAGAATATATTACTGCCACTGAGCCTTTGTTACCTATTTATCATTATATGGTACTTGGATAAGACCCTCAATATTATGCAGAGGCTAAAGTAAACCCCCATTGGGAGGTAGCCATGAAAAAGGAGTACAATTCCCTAATGGAGAAAAACACATGGGAGTTGGTTCCTCTAATTTCCAATAGGAATGTTGTTAGATGTAAGTGGATTTTCAAGAAAAAGAGAGTTGTTGATATAACATCCCCACTTTAATCTCTAGTTTAATGTATACATAATGTATATATGAATGTGTCTATGGCCAAGTGATGTAATATGTGAATGTATTTTTTGTTTTTAAATAAATAAACTGTGATACCAGATGTTTGGAATATGGAAAGAGATGGGAGATGATTTTTACCACAAGAGAGGAGAGTGTCTAAGAGGGGCCCAAGGGGGGAATTAATTATGGTTATTAATTCAACCCATTTTCACAAATTTTGTTATCATTGGGGATAACTTATAATTTATGTTTGAGTGTATGAGATCCAAATCATTAACATCATGTAAGAGGATGGGTGTGAGAATCACGTACCATAGTTATTGGAGAGTATAGGGATGAGTACAATCATTTTGGGGAAATGTGTGAGACAAGAAAAATATCCAAAGGAGAGGAAATCCGTATGAGCAGTGATGGTAGATATTACACATTGAGTTTTACATGAAGAACAAGTAGAGGGAAAGAGAAAAGAGCACTAGAGATACAGCAAGAAGGTTGGGAGAAGTTTGGAGCATGATGGAGCATATTGGAGCACTTTGGAGATGAAGACTGGAGAGCTAGGTTGTCAGTCCTGAAGAGTGAACTCTTGTGTGATTTCCACTATAACAACAAGTGTTTGTTGTTTTTGTTGTTGGTATTTTTCCTGGCATTGAGTTCCCTTGAATTCCCAATAGGGATATTCTTATTTACTTGTGCCAGAGAGACCCTGATAAATGAATGGGATTCCCAATGGAATGAGAGCAATGAAAGGGTACATTCCTTGGGTTGGTTAGGTCAAGAGGAAGAGAGGTAGAGGAAATTTGGAATAGTGGAAGGAGAATACCAGTGAGTTGTGGGATATTGAGTTGTGAGAGACACCCTTTTCTTGTGGATTCCTAGCCCCAGCTTGGGGGTGACTTCCTCTTGAGATTTGGAATAAACATTCTATGATTAGGTGGAACGTCCTTCCCAAGTGGCTGGTTGCAAAACTATTTTAAAAAGATAAGCATTTATCTGTTTTCTTGAGTTAATGTATGATTTTAACTGTTTTGTGTTTTACTTTGTGTGTGTGAATGACTTATATGTTGATGTGGTGAAATTATTAGTTGCATTTACATTTTTAACTAGTTTGGACAATTGCTTGAGCTTGATTGTCATTTTGTTCATAATTTGAGGTTTAGATGTCTCTATTAATCGATATTAGTAGTATCGGTAACAATATTCTGGTGTGGTGCTCGGATTGTCACACGTGGTGGGAATAGTTGTCGCATGCAGTACAAAGCCCATTGCGGCCACACTATGAATAATTTCCATGCCTAGTATGAATGATGTTGCGCATGCAATTTGTCTCTGTGAGGGCATGACCTTCATGATAATTTTGAATGCCGTAGATGTATTTATTTTTATGGTATCAAACAGTAGTTAAATATGTGTATAGTTCGTAGCTGATAAGCTACAAGACTTTAGTTAGCATAAATTTTTTGTATTTATGTGTATTTTTTGCAAGTAATGTTATTCGGTTAAGATAGGGAATGTTACAGAATGGCATCAGATATTTTGGTTCAACACTAGACTAGTATGGGTCAGAGATCAGCATGAAGTTGGTAAATTCGTCATCTCATCATTTGAGTTGTGCCAAACTTGGGGAAGAAGGGGAGTCAGACATTTTCACAATGGTCGTGATGGTCTCGAGATGGAAAATATGGAAAATTAGCTAAGCGAAGAAAGGAATTGCATGCACAAAATATTGGTGTTGTGTAATGTATATTTGGTATTGTGTGCACTATATGTTGCTACACGATACAAAAATTTGTATGAAATAGATATTGGTGCGCGGTATAAAACGTTATGTGTAGTGAATATTGGTGCACGATATAAAAATTCGGGTGCACTAAATATTGGTGCTTGGTATAAAAATTTGAACTAATGGATGTTGGTGTGCGATATAAAACATTGCACACACTAGATATTGGTGAATGGTATAAAAAGATTCATGCACTAAATATTGATGTGTGATATAAAATTTGTGTGCACTAGATGTTGGTGTGCGAAATAAAAATTTGTGCACGCTAGATATTGGTGCACAATATAAAAATTCATGCACAGTGAATGTTTGTGCACGATACAAAAAGTCACACACATTGAATATTGGTGTGTGGTATAAAGTGTTGTGCACAATGAATTTTGGTCTTTGGCATAAAAATTCATACACACTCGATTTTGGTGTGTGGTATAAAAATTCACGCGCACTAGGTATCAGTGTGCAGTATAAAAAGGTCACGCACACTGGATATTGGTCTGCGATGCGCACTAAATATTGGTGCACAAGGCATGTGATAAATATTAGTGTTGTGAATTGTGGATCTATCTTGTGATGAGTATTGGTGCATAATATAGAATCGATGTGCATATGCACTTTAGAAAGTATGAAGAGAAGAAGGATACCCCATAGGAAAAATTGTCCTATAGTCTCAAAAAAAAAAAAAAAAACAAGCCTCCAGCCAAAAAAAGTATTTTAGAAATAAATAGAGAAGATTAAGTTATATTGAGATAAAACTTATAGGTTTTCTTTGCAATTTCAAGGCCTATACAAGTGACAAAGAGTGTCATTGTCCAATTATGCTCTAACTTTCCAGAAAATGCAAATTAATTGTTTTTGAAAATCAGGGTCAAACACAGTGGCAGGAGCACATTTACTATTGAAGCTTGTACAGTGTGTAAAAAAAAAGACATGAAACTATTGTGTCAAGGAATTGGTTGGATTATAAGGGGTTTGGAATGGGGATGTTGAGAATATTTTGGATTTTCTGAGAAGGAAAAGGATCCCAAGATGACAAATCTGGAAAGTATTATTTACTCAACATTTTGTATACTTATCAAGCCAGATAACTTTGGTTTAGTGAATATGTTTCTAGAATTGTGCATTTTGGGAGATAGTCGGTTTAGTTAAAAGTCTATAAAAAGAGGGTGAAAAGGGACAAAGTTGTCATTTCCATATTGTTGTAATTTTTTACTGAAGCATCAAATTGACAATATGAGAGTTGTTATGAATTCCCTGTCATCATTACTATCTATGTCTCATACAAAATTTTCTCTAGTTCCTGAAATATTTACTTCTACGAGTGACAAAAGTTGGTGTCTAGGATTAATTGCATCAGAATGACCAGTGTGCAAAAGGAGTGAATTAACAATATTCAGATGATTTTAACTTTTTTCCCAGAGATCATAATTAAGCAAGAAAGCAGTCGTTGGAAATATCTTGGAGAGGAGGATCCATATATCAACCTAGAAATTTTAGAAATATATTGGAGAGGAGTATCCATATATCAAACTAGAAATTTGATATGTATAGTTTAAGTTACTACCAACAAAAAAGAAGATGACTGGTGGCATTAAAAAGCAGAAAAATTTATGCATTTTTTCCAAAAATGTGTATATATTTTTTCTAACAAAAATTTGTTTGCATGCACATTTTCTTGCATAATTTAAAGGTACAGGAAGATAGTTTGGTTCATGTATGAGAACTACATCCATGGAAGCTACCCAAGGGTACTACATTCATGAAGAGGAGCTCATAGGGATACATGTCATCATGGGAAATGTTGAGATAGAGTCTAATGGAAGAAGAGGAAAGTAGGATCTTCTAACTATAAGAAGTATAAAAAGAGAAGTCCAGAGTTATAGAGATGATAATGAAAAGATAAGAAATCTAAAGAAGAGATACTTCAAAGTTTAAATATGTTGCAGAGGCAAGACAATAAAGACTCTGTCACAAAGTCAGCAGCTAGTGTTACACAAGTGACAACATCCATATCTCATAACATAGTAGATGAGGTTGGGAATGACAAGAAATCAATGAGTATAATAAGGAACCATCATTCCCTAGGGAAATCCACTATAAGAGATCGCGTAATTTCAGGTCTAGGGAGTAGCCCAAGTGTGTTTCCTCTCAAGAGACAGAGGAGAATTCTTAAGGGAGACATATTGTAAGGTGAACTTGGAAATATCAAGCCACCAACCTTCAATGGTGAGCACAGGAAGGGAGAAGAGGTTGAGGCTTCACTGATTAAGAAATATTTCAAACTGCATGATTATTCCTCCAGGGTAAAAACAATAATTGCAAACTACCACTTACAAGGAAAGGTGTCCATGTGGTGAGATCAACTTATAAAGAAAAACAAATTGATGAGAGGAAGGTCTTATGGAATTAGTTCAAAGGTTATTTCCAAGAGAAATATTTGTCTGAGCATTACTATGAAAGGAATATGAAACAATTATTTGAACTCAAGCTAGGAAGCCTGACAATGGATGATTATGAGAAGAGGTTCTTTGATTTGTTGAAGTATGTGGAGTTCATAAAGGATGAGAAGGTCAAAATCCAAAGGTTTCTTAGTGGGTTACCCTCCTTCTACAGTGACAAGATACCATATGATAACCACAGAACTTTGGAGGAGACCATAAGGAGAGAAAAGAATCTTTATGAGAAGTACAAAGGGAGGCCAATCTTCCAAAAGACTTGGATTGCCAAGATGAAGGGTAAGAAAGAGAAAAGGAAGAAAGGTTTTAAGGCACACTTTTTCAAGAACAACTCGCAAGAAAATAAGCAAGGACAATCAACCGAAAATGACCACATGATAACATATTCATTTGGAAAAGGCTAAGGAAGTAGCATGTACAATGTTGGGGATGTGATCGAAATCACCTATATAGGGACTTCCCTCAAAAAGGGGAAATAATGATAATTGTCCACAACATTCAGGAGGATGAAATGGTTGAACACATGGGAGGAAACATGCCAATAATTTATGTAGCCTTGGACAACAAGTAAGAAAATTATCAATCCACCATGTTTGAAGTGGAAGGTAAGATTGATAACCAGCCCATAGCAATTTTATTTGATTCTAGAACTAGCCATTGATAACATTGTTGAAATATTTCACTTGAAAAGGAGTAAGCATAAGAAATATTGGTTACTTCAATTGGCCACAAGAGCTAAGAGAAAGATCAATGAGTTGGTTAAGTATTGTCCAATAGACATGAATGGACTCAAGACAAAGGTATATGTGGGCATCATACCATTGGGTTCATATGACTATATAATTAGCATGGATTGGTTGGAAAAACACCATCCTATCCTAGATTGTTACAACAAGATGATAACTTATATTGGTGAGGGAGGGAAAGATTCAAGGAATTCTAAGAGTTGTAGCTATTAGAGAAATTTCAACCATGCAACTGAAAAAGAGTTTTTGAAAGGGGTGTCAATTTTTGGCAGCCCACATGGAAGAGGAAACCATAGATAAAGTGGAAAGTATTGAAGACCATCCAATATTTAAAGATTTTGAAGATGTTTTTGTAGGAATCTCATTATTTCCACCAAAGAGATTCATTTATTTCTCTATTGATTTGGTACCATAAGTTTCCCCAGTGTCCAAGACACTTTACAAAATGGGCACACCAGAACTGAAAGACTTTCATATGTAGCTTGAAGAATTTTTTAAGCAGGGGTGTATACGCCCAAGTGTGCCACCTTGGGGAGCCCCATTCTTTTTGTAAAGAAGAAGGATGGAACCTTAAGTATATTTATTGATTTCAAACACTTGAATAAGGTCACAATAAAGAACAAATATCCTTTTCCAAGGATTGATAATATTTTTTATCATTTGAAAGGTGCAAAAATAATTTCCAAGATTGACATGAGACCAATTTATCATCAAGTGAGGATAAAGGAAGAGGATGTTAGAAATACATCGTTCATAACAAGATATGGGAATTATGAATTTACAATAGTGCCTTTTGGACTATTAAATTCCCCAATTGTTTTCATGTGCCTGATGAATGGAATGTGCAAGGAGTACCTAGAAAAGTTCGTGATTTTTTTCTTAGATGATATTCTCATCTATTAAAAAATAGAATAAGAGCATGAGAAACATTTAAGAATGGTGTTGCAATTTTTGAGAGAGCATAAGTTGTATTCCAAACTAAGTAAGTGAATTTTTTATCAAAAGAAGATTCACTACTTGGGGCATATTATATCAGTAAATGGAATAACATTTGATCCCGAGAAGATAAAGGCCATTAGAGGATGGAAAAAGAAAAAAAATGTGGCAGAGGTCAGATCATTTATGGGTCTTGTTGGTTATTACTGAAGATTCATAAAAGGGTTTTCAAAAATCACAAGCCCGATCATTTTTTTGCAAAAGAAGAGAGTGAAATTTGAATGGACTTCCAAGTGTCAAGAAAATCGTCAACAGCTAAAAGACATATTGACAAGTGCACCCCTATTAAAGATTGCAGATCGAGATAAAGACTTTGTAGAATGCACAAATGCATGAAAGGACGGGCTCGGGGGATTCCTCAATAAAAAAGATCATGTAGTGTGTTATGAGTCTAGAAAACTAAAAGAGCATGAAAATAATTATGCTACACATGACTTGGAATTGGCAGCCATTATTCATGCATTAAAAATGTGGAGGCATTACCTTATGGGAAGAAAATTTGAGTTAAGAACAAACCATTGTGGTATGGCCAACATTAAATACTAGAAAAACTAGATGGATGGAATTTTTGAGTGAATATGAAATTGAAATTAAGCATATAAAAGGAAATGAAAATCAGGTGGTCGGTGCACTCATCAAAAGATATCATGAAGTGCATATCTTAGCCATTAGCATGTTCAACACATATTTAAGAGACAAAATTTTAGAGGATGAAAATTTAGCTCAGTGGTATCTAAAAATAAGAGAGACATTAAAGCAAAGAAATTTACAACACAAAATTAATTATTATGAGTTGAAAGAGGATGGAATCCTCATGTACAAAGGGAAAATGTATGTACCAAATTCAAGAGAGTTGAAAAATATAGTGTTGAGGGAAATGCACAATGAGCCATATATTGGGAACCTAGGATATCAAAAGAAAATTATAGTTGTAAGAAGCCAATGCTTTTGGCAGGAAATGAAGAAAGAAGTGGCTAATTACATACCCAGGTGTCTAGAACACTAACAAGTGAAAACATAGCATCAACATCCAGTGCGGATGTTACAGCCATTGCCCATTCTTGAGTGGAAATGGGAAGTGGTTACAATTTATTTTATTACAAAGCTGCCCAAAACAGTGAATAAGCATGATTCCATCGTGGTGATGTTGGATAAATTAACTAAGGAAACACATTTTGTTCCTATGAAGACAACACACAAGGTAGAAAATTGACACAACCCCTCTTGCCCTCGACGGCACAGTCGCTTTCACCAGGACCTTCGCTTTCCATGGGCCCGAAGAACTTAACGGTTCTTCTCTCTTCCTGTCTGATTCTCTGCACCCACAGTTCTCTCCTCTCTATTCTTCTTTTCTCTACTTCAGGGAATCGAAACTTCGCCTCTCGCACTACCAACCACTCGGGATTTCAACTTCCGATATCCGACGCTCCGAGATGCCGAGACTCATGATCTCGCGATCTCGCGACTTCGCTTCTCGCGAGTTCAAAGTAACTCCACTTCGACTTCCAAGGCCCGAGTCGCCGATACTTGAGTATCGCTACCTTGTCCCCTCGTGAGTTCGCGACTTATGAGGCCAGTCGCTTTCTCTTCAACTCCCGAGACCCAATGTTCTGAGGTCACGTGCCACCGGTCCCTCTGAAAATCGACGGCTCCCACAAAATATGGAAATCGCTACTCTCGATACCGACGTGCATGCAACTCTTTGCGCTCGCCAACCCCGATATGCCGATATGCGATAGCAAGTGGGTTCTACTTGCACTTGAAGGTTAACTCTCTCCCGGAGATTCAAGTCGCCGATTCTCTTCCTCCTGAAGAGTCCTCCTGCTCTGAAGCTTCTCCCGTTCGGACTTCACCCAGTTTTGTTCCACAATACTTACAAGGAGCTCTCCCTCCTGAGCTTTCACCAACTTTCCACTCAGAATCACTCTGAATTCAATTCTTCCATAAAATCACATACGCAGCATATGAAATAAGTAAGTAGCAAGAAGCAAATATGCAAAGACATAATGCTAACAGCACACAGAAAATAAACATGTCCATGGAATTTAACCACGGTTCTCCTATTCTTCTCTTCCCAGGCTTGCCTCTGAGACTTCAACTCAACCTGCACTTCACCTGCACGGTTCAAATAACTCAGCACGACTTCTGAGCAAACAAAGATGAGGGTTTAACTGTCCATCCTCAATACACTCTATGCGGAGGTATTCCACTGCACTCTATGTAGGAATATTCTAGCTTAAACAGAGAAACTATTGAAACTCATTCTCTCATTCCCTCAGATTTCGAACCTGCCATGCAATCACATATGCAGCATATAGAAGAAAGGCATAAAAAGAAGCAAGTATGCAACAGCATAATATCAACAACACACAGAAAAAAAACACAACCATGAATTGAATCAAAGTATTTCTTCTATTAATTCAATCTGTACATGGGTGTTCTTCACAAGTTCTTTGCTTGCTCTTTCCTTCAGAATGCAGAAATGATAATACAGTGATACAAAGGAGGGTGCCTATATTCCGTTTTCCCTCTCGAAAGCAAAACTGTCTAATCTACAATTAATTCCTATCTAACAACATTAAAACTATTAAATGCCTTCCTATCTATAATATAATACAAGTGCGTCTGGCTTTGAATGCCTTCATTTAAATGGCGGCGCAACAACTTTCCAAAGTATTTCAAAAATATATGTGCTGGCGTTGTCCAGCTGTATGTTCTTTACTCCACACGCTGGCTCGCTTGATGAAGTCGTAGATGCTCCTGCATCATACTCCTCGGCTCAAAATATTTCATGGGCTCCTGTCCATGAGCTCCTGCACGGTGTGCCCATGGTTTTGTATGACCGCCTCTGTTTCCGAGCTGGCATCCTCCACTGGGTGATTCTTCCATTTCACCAGGTATTCAAAATATTGCTTTCTCCTGGTCTTCCTTCCACCTCTTTTATCCAGTATGCACTCCATCTCAGGCTTCTGTGCAACTGGAAACTGCTTCTGCCACTGGATCATTGGTTCCTCAGTTCCAGCTCCTTCATCCTCGGTCCTGTAGGGGTATAAATCCGAAACGTTGAATATCGGAGATATCCTGATGCCCTCTGGAAAATCAAGCTCATATGCATTTTCGCCAAATTTCTTCAGAACTCTGCATGGTCCAATCTTCTTCATCTTGAGCTTGTTATACGTTCCCCTTGGGAAACTTTCTTTCCTCAGGTGCGCTAGAACCATGTCCCCAACTTCAAACTGAAGTTGCCTTTTCCTCTGATCGGCTCTGAACTTATACTCCTGGTTTGCCTTCATCAGTCGATGCTTCACCTGTGTGTGAAGTTCCTGCATTGCTTCAGCAAACTCTTCAGCTCTCGCGCTGCTAGTTTCAGCCTGTTCTGACTCCCTGAGCTCAAAAACTCCTCTCGGTTGTGTCCCATACAAAATTTGAAACGGGCTCTTACCTGTACTCCGATTCACAGAATCATTGTACGCAAACTCTGCCTATGGTAGGATCTGATCCCAACTGTTGTGATGCTCAGTCACCAGGCTTCTCAACAGATCCCCCAAGCTTCTGTTGACTACTTCGGTCTGCCCATCTGTCTGCGGATGGTAAGCAAAACTAAATGCCAAGTCAATCCCTAGCTTCTTCCATAGCGTCCTCCAAAAGTGACCTACGAACTTGGTATCCCGATCCGAGACTATGCTTCTCGACAATCCATGCAATCAGACAATCTCTTTGAAAAAAAAGTTTACGATGTGGGTTGCATCGCTGGTCTTATGACACGGAATGAAATGTGCCATCTTTGAGAACCTGTACACCACTACAAAAATGGAATCAACTCCTCGTTGTGTTCTCGGTAATCCAAACACAAATTCCATGCTAATGGCCTCTCGGGTATGGGTAATGGCTGATATAACCCAGCATTTTGTTTTAGGCCCTTCACATGTTGACATATTCGGCACCTATCAACAAATCGCCTTACATCAGTGCGCATGCCCGGCCAATAATAAGATTCGCTCAGCTTGGCGAATGTCTTGTCATGACCAAAATGACCCGCTAGACCTCCACTGTGTTTCTCCTTCACCAAATTCTCTCTCATAGAGCAATTCAGTATGCACAATTGATTGCTCCGAAACAGCAATCCATCCTGGATCATAAAATCAATCCACAGGCTCTGATCCCTAAGAACTGGATTCTCGGTTGCCTCGTATGCCTCGCCAAAGTCTGCGTCACCTGCATACATATCCTTTAAATTTTCAAAACCCAAGGTTTTGACTCTGAACTCCTGCAGCAACAAACATTTCCTGCTCAAATCATCAACTACTTTGTTAGCAGTCCCCGAAATGTGCTTTATCACAAACGTGAAATTCTGCATGTACTCTACCCACTTCACATGCTTCTGGTTCAACTTCTCATGTTGACTCACGAACTGCAATGCATGGTTGTCGCTGTATAATACGAACTCCTTGGGTATTAAGTAATGCCTCCACTTCTTTAATGCCTGAATGATGGCATAGAACTCCTTATCGTACGTGGAGTATATCAGCTTTGCATCATCCAGCTTCTCGCTATAATATGCTACAGGTCTGTCATCCTGACTCAAGACCCCTCCAACAGCATATCCACTAGCATCACACTTCACTTGGAAGGTCTTCTGAAAATACGGCAGCACCAGAATTGGCTGCTCAATAATCTTTCGCTTCAACAAATTGAAGCTCCTTTCAGCCTCTGTTGTCCAATGGAAAACCTTATGTCGCTTCTTCACAGTGTCCATCATTGCTGTGCTGATTCCACTGAAATTTTGAATGAACTTTCGGTAGAAACTAGCCAGTCCATGAAAGCTCCTTACCTCAAAAACATTCCTCGGCGATGGCCAATTCCTGATTACTTCGACCTTCTCAGGATCCATCTTCAATTCATTTGCTGAGATTACAAAACCCAAATAAATGAGTTCTGTCTGTATGAACGAGCATTTCTTCAAATTGATCAACAGCTTCTCCTGCTGTAATCTTCTCATCACAGTGGCTAAATGCCTCAAGTGTTCATCCTTTGTCTTGTTGAATATTAGTATGTCGTCCAAATACAGGACCAAAAATTTGCCAATGAATTCCCGCAGGACTTCATTCATCAGCCGCATAAATGTGCTCAGCGCGTTTGTCAACCCAAATGGAATGACCAGCCATTCGTACAAACCCTCGTTTGTTTTGAATGCTGTCTTCCACTCATCTCCCTCTCTCATCCAGATCTGATGATATCCGCTCTTGAGATCTATCTTCGAAAAGTAATTTGCCCCACTCAGGCAATCCATCAGATCATCCATTCTCGGTAGTGGAAACCTGTACCTGATGGTGATTTTATTAATCGCCCTGGAGTCTGTACACATCCTCCAGCCTCCATCCTTCTTCGGACTCAGCACTGTTGGAACAACACACAGACTGAGACTCTCTCTGACCAGTCCTTTATCCTGCAGATCCTGTACCTGCCTTTTGAATTCCTCATTCTCCTGAGGTGTCAACCTGTATGCTGCCTTATTCGGCAAGCTTTCTCTGGGTATGAGGTCAATGTGGTGACTCACACTCCTCACCGGTGGCAATGAATGAGGTAGTTCGTCCACAATGATATCAGCAAACTCTCCCAACAGTTCCTGAATCTCTTCCAGAAATTCGTCCACTCTTGTGCTCGTCAAGAAAATTTTCRGCTTCCTGACAACAAAGAACTGTGGATCTTCATTCTTCTCCGGCTCTGTGAGAAGCTCTTTCCCACTCATGAGAAGTATCGTGCTGGTTACTTCCGGCTCCACCTTCTTATCCTTCCCCGGAAGCAATGTATGTGTTCTTCCATCCTTCTCCAAGGTGTATGTGTTCATTCTTCCGTCATGAACCACATTTCAGTCAAAATGCCATGGTCTACCCAATAAAACATGACAAACATCCATGGGAATGACATCACACAGGATCTCATCCTTATATTCACCCATTTTAAATTGGACCAAGCATTGTTTTGTAACACATACCTGGTGTCCTTTCTGCAACCATGTCACTTTGTATGGACTCAGGTGTTTGTTCGTCTTCAACTCCAATTTCTCCACCATCTCGGTCGAAACGAGATTATCGGTGCTTCCGTTGTCCACTATGACCTTGCATTTCCATCCCTTGGTCTTGCACGTGGTCTGGAATAGTCTGCATCTTTGCGCTGAGCTGTCCACCTCTTTCTCAGGTTTCAAGAGAGCCTTGTGCACTGTCAGTGATTTCCCACTTCTAGTGTCTTCATCCTCCACGTCATGCCTCTGCGCCTCAGCGACGTGATCTTTTCCTCTGTCCATTTTTTGTATCTGGACAGTCAACGGCCTTGTGTCCGTCCCTTCCACATGTGAAACATGTGATAATTCCTCCTCTACCTCTTCCTCTACCTCGGGTATGAGGAATTATGTTGGCATCAGCATAATCTCCTTGCTGATCATCTTGCTGCCTCCTCGGCTCAGCATATTGCTGCCTCTGCTGTGAGGTTCCACCTCTTTCAGCTTTTCCTTGAGGCTTCTTCCACTCCTCCTTGGGTTTTTGAGTTCGTTCTTGGGAAACCGCTTTGCCTCTAGGCTGGATTCTGCCTCGCCCTCGTTGTCCGTGCTTGCGGCTCAGCTTCTCCTTGGATTTTAAAGCCATCTGGTAAGCATCTTCCACCGTCCGGATGGTCAGCATGCTTAGCTCGTCCTGAATGTCATACCTCAACCCATTCAGGTATCTTGCCACCTTTTCGTCATCACTCTCCCGATGACCAGCTTGAATGTTGAGCCTATGGAATTCTTCGGTGTACTCCTTCACCGTCATCAACTTCTATCTCAGGTTCTGCATGCGCCTGAACAGAGTGATATGGTAGTCTCTCGGGATGAACTTTGCCTTCATATTGGCGATCATCCGATCCCAGCTCTTGATCTTTTGTTTGCCTTTGAAACGTCTGTCTGCCTGCAGCTCGTCCCACCATAAGGCTGCAAGTCCTTTCAATTTAGTGACAGCATGCCTCACCTTCTTGTCCTCTTCGATATCCTCATAATAGAAGTAGGTGTCAAGTTCTTAGATCCAACCCAGCAACTCTTCTGCATCCAGGCTTCCCTCATAGACGGGAATGTCCATCTTGGTCTTCGAGCTCATCCTAGCTATGGCTCTGATCAGCCTCTCGGTTGATTCGTCTTCTGCTGAGACTTCCTCTGCATTGCGTCCAGCCTCCTCTTCTACCTCGGAGTCACTGAACTCTGCTACACCAGCACCCTGTCTCTGGGTGGTCTCCATTTCTTCAAGTCTGGCTCAGAGATCTCTCATCTCTCATTCCATATCAGCATTACCTGTTGGCCTACCCCTTCTTTGGGCATCCCTGTCTTCACGATCAGGAGATTGCCTCTCTCTTCTGGGCGGCATGGTGTAAATCTGCTTCTCTCTGCTACCAGAACAAAGAGAACTCTTCAATGGCTCTGATACCACTCTGATGCAACCCCTCTTGCCCTCGACGGCACAGTCGCTTTCACCAGGACCTTCACTTTCCACGGGCCTAAAGAACTTAACGGTTCTTCTCTCTTCCTGTCGGATTCTCTACACCCACAGTTCTCTCCTCTCTATTCTCCTTTTCTCTACTTCGGGGAATCAGAACATCACCTCTCGCACTACCAACCACTCAGGATTTCAACTTCCGATATCTGACGCTCCGAGATGCCGAGACTCACGATCTCGCGATCTCGCGACTTCGCTTCTCGTGAGTTTAGAGTAACTCCACTTCGACTTTCGAGGCCCGAGTCGTCGATACCCGAGTATCGCTACCTCGTCCCCTCGCGAGTTCGTGACTTATGAGGCTAGTCGCTTGCTCTTCAACTCCCGAGACCCAATGTTCCGAGGTCACGTGCCACCGGTCCCTCTGAAAATCGATGGCTCCCACAAAATCTGGAAATCGCTACTCGCGATATCGACGTGCATGCAACTCTTTGCGCTCGCCAACCCCGATATGTCGATATGCGATAGCAAGTGGGTTCTACTTGCACTTGAAGGTTAACTCTCTCCCGGAGATTCAAGTCGTCGATTCTCTTCCTCCTGAAGAGTCCTCCTGCTCCAAAGCTTCTCCCGTTCAGACTTCACCCGGTTCTGTTCCACAATACTTACAAGGAGCTCTCTCTCCTGAGCTTTCACCAACTTTCCACTCAGAATCACTCTGAATTCAATTCTTCCATAAAATCACATACGCAGCATATGAAAGAAGTAAGTAGAAAGAAGCAAATATGCAAAGGCATAATGCTAACAGCACACAGAAAATAAACATGTCCATGGAATTTAACCACGGTTCTCTTGTTCTTCTCTTCCCAGGCTTGCCTCTGAGACTTCAACTCAACCTGCACTTCACCTGCACGGTTCAAATAACTCAACACGACTTCTGAGCAAACAAAGATGAGGGTTTAACTGTCCAGCCTCCTCAACGCACTCTATGCGGCCACTGCACTCTATGCAAGAATCTTCTAGCTTAAACAGAGAAACTATTGAAACTCATTCTCTCATTCCCTCAGATTTTGAACCTGCCATGCAATCACATATGAAGCATATAGAAGAAAGGCATAAAAAGAAGCAATTATGCAACAACATAATATCAACAACACACAGAAAACAAACACAGCCATGGAATTGAATCAAAGTCTTTCTTCTATTAATTCAATCTATACATGGGTGTTCTTCACAAGTTCTTTGCTTGCTCTTTCCTTTAGAATGCAGGAATGATAATACAATGATACAAAGGAGGGTGCCTATATTCCGTTTTCCCTCTCGAAAGCAAAACTGTCTAATCTACAATTAATTCCTATCTAACAGCATTAAAACTATTAAATGCCTTCCTATCTATAATATAATACAAGTGTGCCCGGCTTTGAATGCCTTCATTTAAATGGCGGTGCAACAACTTTCCAAAGTATTTCAAAAATATATGTGCTGGCACTGTCCAGCTGTATGTTCTTTACTCCACGTGTTGGCTCGCTTGATGAAGTCGTAGATGCTCCTGCATCAAAAATATTGTAGAGATCTACATGAAATAGGTTGTCAGGCTACATGGGGTGCCTAAGGAAACTGTTTCAGAAAGAGATCCAAAATTCACATCTAATTTTTGGAAAGGTTTGTTCAAAGGATTTGGAATAAAATTAAATCTGAGTACAACGTATCACCCAGAGTCATATGGACGGACAAAGAGGACTAACATAATCATTGAATACATTCTTAGAATGTATGTGGTGGACCAACCATCAAAGTAAGAATATGACATCCACTTAGTAGAGTTTGCTTACAATAATGGGTATCAAGCCTCATTTAAAATGATCCCATTTGAATCAGTATATGGAAGGAAGTGTAATACACCAGTGAGTTGGGATAACCCATCAAACATGGCTATCATTGGTCTAGATTTGTTAAGGGAAATGGAAGAGCAGATGGAAAAGATCAAGAAAAATTTAAAGACTACCTAGGACAAGAAGAAAATTGCTGTAGACAAGAACAAAGGTTTTAGATATTTTAAAGTGGGTAAACATGTTTTTCTAAAAGTGAAAGAGAAATGAAGTTCACTAATATTGGGTTGTTTCCCAAAGTTGGAAACAAGATATTGTGGGTCTTTTGAAATTTTAGAGAAGATAAGATCAGTTGCATACATGATAACATTTTCTACATCCATGAGAGTGAATAATGTATTCCATGTATCATTATTAAGGAAATATGTACCTGACTCTAACCACATAATTGATTGGACTATGATCTAAGTGAAAAATGAAGGGGATTTCCAAGTGGAACCAGTACACATCCTGGACCGAAAATTCAAGTTTCTTAGGAACAAAGCCATAGGGCCGGTAAAGGTTCAATGGAATTTCTATGGTACTAAATATGCAACATGGGAGCATGAAGAAACTATTTAGGAGGAATACCCATAATGTTTTTTCAATTTTGAAGGAAATAAAAATTGAAAATGCAAGACTCCATTTTTGGCCAGCTAGAGTTCCTGAAACACATCTCAAAATTCTAGTCACCTATACTAACATCCTTGATAAAAGAATGGTGTATCCCAATGGACTAGGAACAATGAACGGGGAACATTCTTTGGGTCAGCAAGTTGAGAGAATTATGAGATTTTGGTTGGGACTGTTGTTGGAGGGTAAAAAAAATTGCATAATTTTGTTTTCTTTTCTTAATATTGTAATGTGATGTAAATCTGTATATATATTTGGGATGGTGTTGTGCACCGAGGATTTTGCACAATTTTAGGGGAGGGGAAATGTAACATCCCCACTATGATCCCCAGTTTAATTTATGCATAATGTAAATATGAATGTGGCTATGGCCAAGTGATGTAATATGTGAATGTATTTTATGTTTTCAAATAAATAAAATGTGATACTAGCTGCTAGGAATATGGACAGAGATGGAGGTTGATTTTTTCCACAAGAGAAGAGAGTGTCTAAGAGGGGCCCAAGGGAGAAATGAATTATAGATATTAATTCGACCCATTTTCCTAAATTTTATTTTCATTGGGGATAACTTCCAATTTATGTTTGATTGTATGAACTCCCAATCATTAAATTCATGTAAGAGGGTGGGTGTGAGAGTACATCCCATAGTTATTGGAGAGTATAGGGTTGAGTACAATCAATTTGGGGAAGTGTGTGAGTCAAGAAAATAATCCAAAGGAGAGGAAATTCATATGGGAAGTGACAAATAGTTTTTCACATTGATTTTTACATGAACAACCAGTAGAGGGCAAGAGAAAAGAGAACTGGAGATAGAGAAAGATGGATAGGAAAATTATGGAGCATGTTGGAGCACATTGGAGAACTTCGGAGATGAAGACTGAAGAGCCAAGTTTTCAGGACTGAAGAGTGAACTCTTGTGTGAGTTGCACTGTAATAGCAAGTGTTTTTTGTTCTTACTGGAAGTTTTCTTAGAAGTGAGCTCCCTTGAGTTCCCGGTAGAGATATTCCTAGATACCTATGCCATATTAGAGACCCTGATAAATGAATGGGACACCCGATGGACTGAGATCGTTGAAGGGGTACATTCCTTGGGTTGGTTAGGTCAAGAGGAATAAAGATAAAGAACATTCAAGATAGTTGTAGGAGAATGTCAGTGGGTTGTGGGATATTGAGTTGTGAGAGGATTGTGAGAGACACCATTTTATTGTGGATTCCTAGCCCCAGCTTGAGGGTGACTTGCTGTTGAGACTTGGAACAATGAGTATATGGTTGGATGGAACATCCTTCCCAAGCAGTTGGTTGCACAACTATTTTAAAAAGATAACAGTTTATCTATTTTCCTATGTTAATGTATGAGTTCAACTGCTGTGTATTTTACTATGTGCATGTGAATGAATTATATGTTGTTGTGGTGAAATTATTAGCTACATTTATATTTTTAACTAGTATGGACAATTGCTTGAGCTTGATTGTCATGTTTTTCATAATTCAAGGTTTAAATGTATATGTTAATCAATCTTATTAGTATCGGTAACGAGATTTCAGTGTGGTGCTTGGATCATCGCGCATGTTGGGAATAGTTTCCCTAAGTAGTGCAAAGCCTGATGCACACGTGCTATGAATAGTTATCATGCACAGTACAAAGAATGTTGTGTGAGGTTTTTTTCAGTTAGGGCACAACCTTCGTGATCATTTTGAATGTCACGGATGCATTTATTTATATGATATCAAAAAATAGTTAAATATGTGTGTAATTCATAGTTGATAAGCTACATGAATTTAGTTAGAAGAAAATTTTCATATTTATGTGTATTTTCTACAAGTAGTGTTCTTGGTTAAGTTGGGGAACATTACAAAGTATAAGTCTTAGTTAGTAGATAAAGCTTTCTCACAGGTACAAGGCATTGACTATGAGGATACTTTTTCACTGGTTGCCAAGATTGATTTCATTCAGTTAGATCTAGTGCAATAGATAGAAAGTGTGAGGTATACCATATGGATGTGAAGAATGCATTATTACATGGAGATATTAATGAGAAGATATATCTGGATCATCTATATGGATATTTTTAGGATCCATCATTAGTTTGCAGGATGAGTAAGTCAATGTATAGACTCAAGCAAGCACCTTGGGCATGATATGCTAAAATAACTCTTATCTTCTCTCTACAGGTTTTCTTAAATGTATATCATATATTGATGTGTATATGATGAGGAACATAAATTCCATTATATTAATAATTTTATATATAGATGATTTACTCATCACAAGGAGCTTATCCTTCTCCATTGTTGTAGTGGAGATCGATTTGCATGACAAGTTTTCTATGACAGATATGGAACTATTACATTACTTTCTTGGACTTAAAATTAGACAAAATGTTTTAGGAATAAATATGTATTATTCCAAGTATTCTATAGATCTACTTGACATGTTTCATATGATAAATTGAAATCCAACTCCAACACCCTTTCATTCAAGGGTTATACTAGAGGATGTCGGTGCATTTCCTTTGGTTGATTGTACTAGATATCAACAGTTGGTGGGGATTCTTCTCTACCTTACACACTCTCAACCAAACATATCTTATGCACTTGGATCAGTTTTGAGGTACATGAAGGAGCCACATGAGCTTCACTAGAAGGAAATAGAGAGGATCCTCATATATGTCAAGGGCACTTCCATCTTTGGCATACACTTTGTAGTAGGATCTTCCTTAGATCTTGTTGGTTACACAGACTCAAATTGGGCAAGCGATAACACTAATTGCAATTCCACTTTAGGATATGTCCTCTACCTTGGATCATGACATATATGTTGGTCAAGTAATAATAAATCATCAATTGTTTATCATCGTTAGAGGCAAAGTACATGGGTGCATTTAATGTTACTACTCATGCTATTTCATTACACAGACTCAGATTGGGAAAGTGAAAGCACTAATCACAATTCCAATTTGGGATATGTCCTATACCTTGGATAAAGACCTATATGTTGGTCAAGTAAGAAACAATCAACAATTTCTTATCATTGATAGAGTCAAAGTACAT
This sequence comes from Picea engelmannii, assembly GCA_009831015.1. NCBI lineage: Eukaryota > Viridiplantae > Streptophyta > Pinopsida > Pinales > Pinaceae > Picea > Picea engelmannii. The sequence continues at coordinate 749,236 of ML798339.1, read as the reverse complement.
GGGTGCAATGAATGTTACTACTCAGGTTGTTTGGTTGCATCACTTTATTAAATAGATGGGAGTTCATATTCATCATCTAGTAGTTACATGGTGTGATAATTAGAGTACTCTCAAGATGTGTAGAGACCCAATTCAAAGGCAACAAACCAAGCACATTGAGGTTCATATGCACTTTATTTAAGGATAGATTCTAGATGGATTCATTGATATGTAGTTGAACATGTTAGCATAATGTTTTTGTTAGCAACATATTTTGAGGGGGGGGGGGTGTTGGGTTTGTTCCCACTAGTTTTTCTTTCTTTACCTCACTTTTATTTAGTTTTTATGCATATATACTTGTACATGAGTACCTAACATGGATTCATATTGTCGAGACTCATCATTTTTCACACCCCAATTGAGTTTCAGGGGGGTGTTGGGGTACATGCTCAACTACATACTCATTTTTCATTTTCCTACTATTTAGAAAGTATTCGATTTATAGCGGGTTTATTTTTAGTTGGTGGCTTCCTATATGTAATACCATAGGAAAATACCATAGGTTTCCAAAACCATGGGCTCATAAACCATCATTAGGAAAATTCCCATTTTTTAGAAGGAAGAGCGCTTCATTCCTTGATTTTAGGAGATAATTCCTATTTCATGGCTAGAAAGTTCACTTGAGTGAAAATATTATTGTACTATATAAGTGTGCACTTCTCCTTAATCTTCAATTCTATTATTAGTCCTGGATTCTAGCTATGCATGCATGATTTCTCACTTACACATGGCTAACTCCATTTATGACTAGATCACTCCATTTATGGCTAGTTAATTGATACTAAGAGGGAGTTTATTTTTGTTTTTACATGAGCACGCACATGGAAACCCTAACCTAGTGCACATTACCCCTCTTATAGATAGTTCTATATATTTTACTCATGATCAAGGATTAATACAATGTGATTCGAGATGGTTTCTCGGTCTCTTATGTGTGAAGATTGATTTTATTTTTCTCTCTCCTCTCTTTATTTTACAATTAAATAGTGTAGTATTTCCTACTCACAACTACATATTGGAGTGTGGTTTAATCCTACACTTTATCATCATTAATGAACTCATGATCCATGGTTGGTAACATGTGGCACACCATGCTAGGGAAAATATTCCACATTGTAATGAATTTTTGTTGTCAAAGATACTTGTCATGAGTGTTTTCATGAGATATGATAACTCCTTGAATATTCCCATCAAGACGTGAAGGAGGTATGAAAAAAAAAATCTTCAGAGGAAGGAGATGTAACATCCCCATTTTCAAACCTCAAAATAGTGATGTATATTGTAAATGTAATATATGGCCAAAGGCCAAGCGATGTAATATGTAAATGATGTAAATTGATAATAAATAAAGTGTATCTCTAGCTACAGTGGGACACTGATAGAGATTTTGGGGCTAAGTTTCTATAAGAGAGGGAATGGGTCCAAGGGGGAGAGTTTACCCATGTTTATTAAACCCAAAAAAATTCTTTATAAATTATCCTTACCATGAACCTTCCATTATTTGTTGAGTGTTCTAGATCCTAATAATTGAATTCATTTAAGAGGGTGGGTGTGAGAAGTCACATACCATAGATATTAATAGCATGGGGTTGAGTACAATCATCTTAGGCAAGAGTGCAAGTTGATAAAACAAGAGAAAGAGAGGAATTTTGTATGGGTAGGAGACCAAAATTACAGATTAATGTTTTTGCATGGAGAGTTTTTTTTTACATGGATTTTTCTAGACATCAAAGGTGTTTTGAGTGCTAAATATTGAAGGAAGTTGTTGTGGGAACGTTTGGCAGTTGTTTGGAGCTGAAATTTCATGGAGAAAGATGTTGTGGGCATTTGAGTAACTATATGTTCGAAATTCATCAAGGGAAGCAAGCATTTTTCTACTAGGTGAATTTGTGTTGTAGTTGTAGAATTTTTTAGGTCCCATCAAAGATATTTCCTTTCCAACCTATACTGGAAACCCTATAGGGGAGAGGAAAGGCTTGAGGGACTGTGAGCAGTGAAGAGAGATTCCATCCCTTCGGTTGTGTGGGTTGTGTGGGTTGTGGGAAAGAGAGCTATTGGACTAGAATTATCTATGGGAATTGATTATTGAGAGAGGGGACATTAGCCAGCCTTAGGGACCACCATCTCTTGTGAATTCATATCCCCAGCTTGGAGGTGACTTGTTTTTGATAAAAGGAACAAAAAGTATATTGTTCAGAGGAATGTGTGTCCTCTACAACAGGTTTCATATTTCTTAATATAAGTGTTCTTATTTTTTGTATTTATTCATGTTAAATGTTGATGTAGTTGTTGTGCGTTTTACTCTGAGTTATCTTGGTTTTCTCTAATTTCCATGAGTAGATTGATGCACACGAATCTCTATTTTATGGATGAATGATTTTGTATGCAATTAGTTTCTTCTATACACAATTAAAGTAGTTGCATGCATGTATTTATTTACTATGGACAATTGAATGAGCTTGAATGTCATTGTTATAGCAAGTTTTTCCTCACCCCATGCAACTTGCTCAAAGGGACTTTCCATTTCCCTATGCAGACTTGAAGTCCCCTTTTTCACTTCCCAAAGCCAAAAAATAATATTTTTTCACATATACATGCTCTACAAGTTAGACAGCATGCGTATACGCAGGCTGCACCACTACATCCTGCATACATCGAGTTTGGTGCTCAAAATTAAAAATTGTGTTGAGTTTCCATGTCACGTTATGAGATCCATGATCCTTGACCTTCCATGTACTGGAAACATTCTAAATCAGCCCTTCAGTTCCATTTGAAGGCTATAAATTGGGCCATATCCAAATCGTGGATGAGGAGAGAATTAAACTTCTAAGAGCAAAGATACTCTGGAGAAATTTTTACTTCACATTAAGTTTGCATCCCTTTTTTGTTTAAAGTCTAAACACATTGTTCATCCCTCAAGCTCTTCCCATTTTGATGGAGAGCCTCATTGTCTCTCTTATATGAGCTTGACTTTGGTGGACGATTGAAGTGGTGGAGGCTCGCCTGGAAGGGACTTAGTTTCTCAATTCTGAGACATGCTGACATGGAATTTTGTCACTTATACACTTTTGTTGATAATTTTTTAATAGAAATATGTGTTTCTCGTCCAATTGATGTCTTGCAAATATTTGAATTATTATTCCATGGGCATATTTATTATGAATGTTAATGGATTATGCTAATGTATGTGCTAACATTATATATTATCATCATATGCTTGCATATCTTGGTTTCTCAGGACAAGTTGCAGGTATAAAGCTTTGAGTTGTGTTTATCTTGTCTTGTTATCATTTTCATTTATATAGCATACTTGGGATTAGAGTTGATTTATGCATTCATTCTGTCTATTGTGGTTTACCCCATTCCATAGAGTGATTTTCCTCGTAATAGAATTGGTGACCATATTGGGGATGAAATCTTCTATTTTGGGGTTTAGAGTGTTTTTCTCCTTCGATTGCTCTCTGTTAGCCTGAGTTTCCTTGTCGCATGATTGTTTGACAACCTATTTTTACTTTGAATCTGAGTTTCTTGGCCTTATCCTTATCTTGGTAGTGTTTTAATACATATACACATTTTTTCCCTTGACATACGCGTACATACACGAATTGTCCTTCTATAGGGCATGTACATACACATTTTTTTCTTAAACAGTCACGTACATCAACTTTTCAAGATTATTTGTTGAGTTTGGTGTTTGTCGGGTGAGTTTTGATGGTTGTTGAGTCTTCTTGGGTCTTTTTCCTAACTATTGAGTGCTTGCAGAGTGATATGAAACCTTTTTTGTGGTTGAATTTTCGGGTAGTTTTTCTTTCTCATCATTTGTTTCATTGGTTGCCCTTTCATCTTGGTCTAATTGTTTTCTTCATGGTATCCTTCTTGGCTTGTCTCTTTTTTCTTGTAGTAGGGTCTATATATCAAGTTATTATTCATTCCTTGCATTTCATTTCTTTATATTGAAAATACAAAAATATACATTTTGGCATTTTTGCATTTTCTCTTTTGGTTGTTTAGTCTTGATATTGATACATATGAAAGATTGCATCTTATTGAAATTGCAAAGTTGAATTGAAAGTTTCATTTTGAAAAATCTTTTCATCTTTTGAGAATTGAAGATTAGGACTTAGCACTTTGTTTATATTCATTTCTTTGATATGATGAGTCATAACATCATCAGTTTCATGACCACGTCTCTTGAGTAAAAAAATCCATTAAAAGTAATGTTGATTAATTAAAATTGATTAGAAATGATTTTTTTTTCAAAGTACACAAACAAGCATAAGATATACAACCTTGGAATAGGATTTTGTGAGTAAACTTATCCAAGACTATTAAACTCAAATATGTGTTTGACCAAGGAGTGGTGAAATCCGTTGTGTAATTAGTGATGTCGGGATGCTCCTCTCACACCGGAGTTAAGCATGCATTCGCGCAAAGTTGGATTCAGAGATAGTCCTCTAATACCTTCTTAGTGTCAGAGATATTTATGGGGATCTATTCGTATTTGGGGGTCTTTCTAGCACATTTACCTCTATGAGAGGTGGTTCTTTCAATATTTCAGGCTTTGTTACCCTATCCATATGGTGGACCTGACTTATGATTGTTCGACTACGCATTGGTTATATCATGGTGGCTTTAGTTGCTTGACATAGGTAGCCACATATGTTAGTTGGAGGGATTATTCTGCAGGTACCCTGAGTCAGATAGGGGTTGGAAAACAGACATCCTTTATGGAGGATTACCTCTCTAGGGGAATATGACCAACTACATTGTTAAGCCCACGAGGTCCCTTATAAATGATTATGATACCTCTAATCTTTTGAAGGGAGTCTCGGGCCCCTCTTGGGCGAGACATACCTACTCTAGTAAGGGAGGCCCCTTTTCAACCATTATATCTTGTTTGTGTGCATTGGCCCTTTTTTCTTTACTTTGGTGTTCCCTCTGATTATTAGTTGGCCTTAGGATTTTGTATTGCATCATGAGTTTTCATTTCTATGGTTAGTGGAGCCCCCATGACTCCCTTAGTTAGCACTACCCATCCCATGGTATTTTCTCAATTTATGGGGATGAATCCTTTTTTATTTCTGAGTGGTATGTTGAATCATGATGCTCAGCCAATAACTTGGGCCTCTAATCATTTTTCTCTTGGTATGCTAGACACATCTTCACACTTTCCATCCTTTGTCTCGTCGCCTTATGTGAATCCCAGTTTTGGATCTGGGGGCATGATGCCTCCTTTTTCTCCCTTTTCATTTGGTGGGAGTCATATCCCTCAACCAACTCTTATGGTAGGAGGTTGGAATCTTCCTTCCTATGGATCCAATCCTAGCTTCACTTTTCTCGGAGAAAGTGCTCAAACAGGCAGTCATTCTACTTATTACATCTTGTCCATTTGTCCTTCTTCCGCTATATCAATTCCTACGAACACTCTTTCCATGGAGGACCTTCGTCTGTCATTTGGTGTTTCATCCCGGGGAAGTCAATTTTATAGTATGGGCAACCCCCTTAACAAAGTTTCTTCGTCTGGGGGAAACATATATCCTCACTGTAACCCTCATCATGTCACTTTCTCTTTTCAAGCGGCTTCCTTGGTGACGATGCCCTTACAACCCTTTATGAATCAGTTTGGAGGAGGATATTATCCTATCGGACAGGGCCATGGTGTATACGAGAACCCTTCATGTCCTGCAATTTCTCAAAACCAGTATTTCCTGGAACCTTGGTCTCAAACGCTGCAACTAGCCATTGCCAGTCATGATGGAAACACAAGTCCAGTCACTGCAATTCATACTGGAATTATATCACCAACCTCTACTGGTCATGTTGGAGATAGGTTGACAACCTATGCAATCCATGTTGAAGACCAAAAACCAGTCATTGCAAGTCATGTTGGGAGAACAAGTCCAATCATTGCGAGTCATACTGACATTATATCATGAACCTTTGCGAGTCATGTTGGAGATAGGTCGACAACCTCTGCAAGTCATGTTGAATACCAATGACCAAATGTTTCAAGTCATGTTGGGGGCACAACTCTAGTCACTGCAAACCGTACTGTAATTATATCACCAACCTCTGCTAGTCAGGTTGGAGATAGGTCAATAACCTCTGCAAGTCATGTTGAATACCAACAACCATCTGCTACAGGTCATGTTGGGGGCACAACTCTAGTCACACTGCACATACAACACCAACCTCTACTAGTCATGTTGGGGATTCATCACCAACCCCTGCAAGTCATGTTGGAGATGAGCTACTAGCATCTACAAGTCATGTTGGGATCAAGTCGCCAACCACTGCAATTCATGCTGGGGGAATTAATATGATTGAGAAGCCTCGATGTATAGGACGTAAGCCTAAGTTCCTTTGTAGGATTTGTAAAGGAGGTCACCTAACTTGTTTTTTTCCCTACTACTACTGTGGTACAAGAAATGCAGTCCTTGTCTGATATCCCTTCGAGTTCTGAGTCATCTTTGGTTTCCCAACATTCTAATACTTCTTTGGTTGATACAATGGTCACGTCGATGCAATATTAGGCCAACACCACTCTTGTTTTTAGGGGTGATGCATCTCTTGACCATGTTTTCTCGCATCCTGTTCAACCAACAATCATGTCGATACAATATTCGACCAACACCACTCCGTTATGTGGAGTGATGCATCTCTTGAACTTGTTGTCTCGCATTCTATTCAACCAACGGTTGAAAAAGTGGTCATGCCGATGCAATCTTTGGCCGATCCCACTCTTCTCTTGGAGAGTGATAAGTCTAAGGAAGTGACATTGTTGATGCAATCTTCGATCAATTCCATTCTTCTTTTGGGGGATGATGCGTCTTTTTACCATGTCCTTAGCATTTTTATTCTTGTACCTTCTAAACAAGGGATAATACCACTCTCTTCTAGTACTCTCCTTCCAAGTCCTAGGGTGGTTTCCTTTGATTGGAATAATCTTGTATAGACTCAACTTCCTTCTTCTACACCCTTCCAGATAAGGGGCATTCTTCGATATATTGTAGATAAAGTAACCTTTGCAAGTATTTTATCCTCCTCGACTTGGAAATATTTGGGTTTTCCCAAGCTTGTGTCATCTATATGTGAGTTGATGAATTTTTATAGAAGTACTGCACAAGATCCCTGACCTCCCCCATGATATGCTTCTTAGAACAACATTCCCAAGTCTGAGTTAATCACTTTTCCGACTCTCTAAAAAAAGTGAAAATATTGTCGAGTGAACTTGTCTCTTTCACATTCATCAAATGGATTTGAAAGGACGTCTATTTGGTGTAAGTTTAACTCTTTTTCAAACCAAGTAGACTAATTTCAAAAAAGGAATACTCTAGTCACTAGTGGCTAGAAGAGTTATCCTGGGTATTGTTTTATACTTTTTACAGCCTAGGGGACTAAATTTACGAAAAAGGACATTCTTTGGATTTAAGTTGTAATTGGATTCCATTATCATGCTTGAAGTATTGAGCCTATTGTCAGCTCCCTCTTTCTCATTATAAGCCTATTACCTCAGTAATTTTCATCACTATCCAAGCAGAGCCTGTTGTTGGCCCTTGGCTATGGAAGAAAACTCAAAATAAAAACCCTAATATAAGTATAGAGGATTGGTTGGGAAGGTATATCTTTACTGATATACATGAGATTTTATTTGGAGGAATTCATAAGGAGCTATACGAGTGGTTAGCCAGATTAGAAGATACCCAGTTTGAAATCAGATATAGACCACCTGTGGTTTGGATGTCAGCATTGATCAAGAAGGTCAAGAGAGTTGATAACACCATGTCAAGAGCAGTAGATCACTAGTTTGATAGCACTATTGGAGGGTACATTACTAATTTTTCTATTGACAGAGTAGAGTCATATAGCCAAGAAGAGAGGTATTTCTTTAAGGGACTGAGAGGAAAAATTTTACACTTTTTGAAGTTGAATATCAAGATGATATTGCATGAGAAGAATATATTGAAGATATAGTAAGTGGTCAGATTGAAAAGATAATGTTCAAGAATTCAGACAGCGACAACGACACAGAGGTGGGAAATACGCGCAGTGGGAGAACCTTCAGAGAGGTTCCTCTAGTAATCTCGTTTGAGAAGATCCACGAACCACTGGCATAGGACAAAGGGTTCTACAGTGGAGAAGAAGAAGATTTATCGAACGAGGAAAATTTAGGGTCCTCTAGGGCAGAGGACGAGAAGACTGAAGAACCTCGATAGGAAGAATCAGAAACTTCAGGAACTGTGTCGACTGTCGAAGTAAGTACTATTACTCCTCCTGTTGTTTTAGCAATGTTAAGTAACCATAGTATTCAGAGTTATCAGAGCACTCAAAGCACTATTACCAGCAGTTCAGTACATACTCAGTCAAGAAACCTAAGAAGATCTATGGCAGATGAAATTAGGCTCCCTATCTTTAGAGCATATGGATCTGAAGATCATGATCAGCACCAGTTCTTATGCGGGGTTGTATGGAGTATTAAGAAATTCAATGACAAAGCAGTTAAGAGAGATCAGGTTAGTACTACCTTGAGAGACCGCACACTGAGATGGTACATGAAGTTTGTTAAAGTAGTTGCACAACCTAAACCGCTAAAAAATAACAAGACTGCATTGAGCGCAGACTTCAAGAAACCCAAGTCAGAGTCACAGTGCATTACAGAACTGAAAGAAATCAAGCAGAGAGTAGTTGAACCTGTTTGGGAGTTTTATCAGAGGTTTAATAACTTGACAGGCCAATTGAGTTTTCAGATCCCAGACAAGCAAAAAAAGGAATGGTTCATTGCTTCCCTCTTACCACACATCAGAGTTCCTCTGATGCAACAAAAGGTTGCTTTGTAGGCTAAGGCATTGGAGATCTCCATGAAACTAGAATCATCCCCTATGGGAGAATCCAACTCAGGTATGAGTCAAATTTTGAGTCAGCGAACTAGCTTATCTCTGCAGGTCGAAGACATGAAGAAATAAAAGGGAAAAGATAAAAGAGAATACATATGGCGTATCAAATGAAAATCAGAAGGACATGATAAGGAGCATTGTCCCCTATTTCATGAGTACTTTTCCTCTAGATCTCTGATCCCTTTGAAGTAGGTTACTCTACCCTGGTGCGAGGTATGTAGAAATAGACATCGCCCTAGTGAATGTTATTATCTGCAAAAATATGTCCAGACACCTACCAATATTTACTGCACATTATGTAAATATGTGGGGCGTGATGAGAAGGATTGTAGGGCTTATGACCTCTTGCATGAAAGGTCAAGAGATACATATAGGATTCAAGGAGAGATGTAGTAGGAGGGAAATGCTACGCAGTTTAATTCCCCAGGAAGAGGAAACTTCAACCCTCGCGGTGGATTCATAGGAAGAGGATGAGGAGGAGGCATGGGTCGAGATCGAGGTCAGATCATTTGTTATAACTACGCACAGACAAGACACTTGGAAAGGGATTGTCAAAACCCTTGTACCACTTGCAGCTACTGCAACTCATTTGAACATGTTATTGAGGATTGTCCAACTTGTTAGCGAAACTTCAGGAGAGGTGAGGAGGAAACAAGAAAGTACAATTAATCTCAGCATAACCTCGCAGAGAGGACCCCGGAGTGGTTGTTATCACTAGAGGAGGCATTGTTACAGGAGAAGATAGGGTGACTCCAGAAAAGACTACAAAAGAATCTAGGGTCAAAAGAGCTACAGAGAAGACACAAGTGTTTGATCTGAGGAAGGAAAAGCAAATGTTTGAGGAGGGAAGAAGAGAATTTGGAAGAGATCATGCTTCTTCATCAAATACACAACCAGAAGTAAGATAATGTTGAATGACTTTGGAATTTGATCAGTCTTCTTCATTCGAAGAAGGAAAAGAGGTAAGCAAGATTATGGAATTCTTATGTACTTGCATTAATTTGATTAATGATGAAAAAGTTGTGAAATAACTACAACACTTGATTAGACAATATGAGCCAGGGAAGGTATACCCTCTACATAATAAAGAAGTACATCAATTATCCAGAAAGAGAAGGACAAACAAGGAACTACATCTTAATGCTCAGATTGGATATTATGATAGATTATGCAGTCCTCGACTTAGGCTTAGAAGTCAATGTTATGACAAAGTAGACCTGGGCACTCACGAGAAAACCTAAGTTGATTTACTCCCCTATAAGGATTAGGATGGATAATCAATAGGCAGTAAGCCCCTTTGGAACACAGGAGCATGTCCATGTGCACATTGACGGGTTAAGTATGTTTGTGGACTTCGAGGTGATTGAGATAGTTGATGATAGTTTTCCTTATCATGCGTTGTTAGGAATTGATTGGGCTTTCAAAAATTTAATTGTGGTTGACTTAAAGAAAAGAAGAATGACATTTGAAGGTGATGGCCATAGGGTCATTACACCTCTAGATCCTGATGAAGGTCGCAGATACAAAGAACCCATCAGAGAAGAAGACCATGCATATGAGCTAGAAAATATATATAAATTGATAGCAAGACAATAGGATTACATTAATCATATGATAGATGGGAATTTAATCTAGCGAAGTTACATCGCATTCTCGTCAGATTCGGAAGAAGCACTATAGAACTACCATAACAAAATGTATGAATTTTCTGTGTGGAGGTGTGTTATATTGACCAGGGAAGTTCATTGGATTGGCATAGAAGTAAGTAATCTACCCACATTTGATGGTTTAAATCATTTAGAAATTTTCTTATTGGAATTTGATGAAATTGTACCAGTACAACAGAGACTGTTGGCATTGGATGAAGCCTTGAAAGAAACGCCAACGAGATGGCGGGGAACACACAAGAATAATATCATGCACTGGGTGAAATGTCGCACTTTGATGAAAGTGTGCTTTTCAGAACAAGTCGAAGGGTGCGAAGTTTGATACACAGGTCAAAGTTGTCTGAAGGACCATGTGAGAATTTGTGAGGAATCCTGGAGAAGCTTTCCTCAAGAACAGTGGGTGCATAAATTCATTAACACTTTGGACACAACGCCTATTAATTGGTATCTTCAAGCAGAATTGCACCTCACTACTTTAGATTGGTACGGTATGACTCAGAAATTTGTAGCTACATTTTTATTTGAGAGTCAGTACTCCATAGTAGATCAATCTTTACAAGTTGTCAAACAGAAAGTCTTTGAGGAGCCACCTAACCTCCCCCCGGAGCAAGAAGAATATGAATGGACTGCACCTCTTCATAAATTGAAAGGTTGTTACAATATCAATGCTGATGAAGACAATGATCCTAGGAATGTGAACATCATAGAAATTGAAGGACAAAGATACATAGAAGGACCAGGAGTTGAACTACCTTTCCTTGGAAAACCAATCAAAATCAAGAAAGTTAATATTGAAACAGAGAAGTCAACTAAGCTCACAAACGTTGGATATTATTGGGATGATGCCACCATTGATAAGATGACAGAACTACTACATGAATATCAGGACTTGTTTCCAACCAAGTTCACAAACATGAAGGGCCCATGGGAGAAATGAAGATCCCCTTGAAACCAGATGCAAGGCCAGTCAAGCAGAGACCTTACAGATTGAATCCCAAGTATAAGGAGAAAGTTAGGATCGAACTAGACAGAATGTTGGAAGAAGGAATCATGGAACCTGTTGAAGAATCAGAATGGATTAGCCCTATGGTGGTCCAAGATAACAAGTCAGGAGAGATTAGAATCTATGTAGACTTGCAAAAATTGAATGATTCTTGCTTACATGATCCATTCCCTACACCATTTACTGATGAAGTGTTAGATAATGTGGGAGGACAGGAAGTTTACTCCTTCATAGATGGATTTTCAGGTTATCACCAGATCAAGATTTCTAAGGAAGATCGCCATAAGACCACATTTGCAACAGAATGGGGTTCTCTCCAGTACACAGTGATGCCTTTCAGATTGAAGAATGCACCAGCCATATTTTCTAGGGTGGTGGTTGAAGCATTCAAGGAATTTTTACATAAATTTTTGGAAGCATATTTTGATGATTGGACTGTTTTTAGCTTACTGAAAAAATCATATTGAATATTTAAGAATAATGTTGGATAAGTGCAGGCAATCTCAGATTTCCTTGAACCTAAAGAAGTGTAACTTCATTTCACCCTTTGGAGTGATGCTAGGCCATATTGTGTGTAAGCAGGGGTTGCTGGTAGATCCTTCCAATATTTCCATCATTCTTGACCTACCTTCCCCCACTTTAGTTAGACAATTGTGCACTACGTTGGGACATACTGGATACTACAGAAAGTTCATCAAGGGATATGCATAGATAACAACACCTATGGAGAATTTATTAAATAAATATTGCTAGTTCCAATGGTCAGAGGAATGTCAGCAAAGCTTCGACACACTGAAACAGAAAATGGTCACTTCACCCATTCTGGTTTTCCTAGATTGCAGTAAGGAATTCCATGTGCATGTCAATGCTTCATCTATTGAATTAGGAGCATTGTTAGCACAACTAGGAGCAAGATATATTGACCACCCATTAGCCTTTGCTAGAAGGAATCTCTCTACAGCTGAGATAAATTACACTACCACCGAAAGAGAAGGTTTATCCATGGTGTACGTGCTGCAGAAGTTTCAACACTACTTGTTGGGAGGAGATTTTAAAATGTTAATTGATCACTCTGTGCTAAAGTACCTAGTCAACAAGCTAGTGTTGGGGGGAAGAATATTCATATGGCTACTACTATTCCAGGAATATGATTTTGAGATTGTGGTCAAGCCAGGGAGAATGAACAAGGGACCCGACCACTTGTCTAGGTTAAAACATGGAGAGGAACCTACCAGTTTGGACGATACACTACCAGATGCACAGTTGTTGGCCATCAAAAAGGTTGATGATCACTTCGCTAAGATAGACCAGTTCCTATCAACAGGAATGGAACCTCGTGAATATACAATCATTCACAAGAAACGGTTGGTAGTTTGTGCTACAGATTTTTCACTTATAGCTGGACAACTATATAAGATGGGACCTGATGAGATCTTACGGAGATGTGGTATGGATGCAAAAATACCACTAATTTTGGCATAATCACATGAGGGCATTGCAGGAGGACATTATGCAGGAAAAGCAACAGTGCAGAAGGTTCTCAGAGCTGGCCTCTAGTGGCCCACTTTACACAAAGATGCTAAGAACTACTACAGAGCCTGAGATGTATGCCAAAGAGTTGGCAAACCTTCCAGAAGAGATGAGATGCCTTTAGAACTACAATTAACATTACAATCATTTGAGAAATGGGTCACTGATTTTGTGGGACCTATCAACCCCCCAGGGAAGCGCACAGGATCTCATTACATCATCACTACAACAAAATATTTAACCAGATGGGTAGATGCAAGAGAAGTTAAGGACTGCAGTGCCACTACAATTGTGCGGTTAATATTTGATGGTATCATAACCGAATTTGGATGTTCAAATATCCTTATGAGTGATCAAGGTACGCATTTTATCAATAATACTATTGAATCCTTGACTCGGGAATTTGAAGTTCACCATCAGAAGAGCACACCTTACCACCCACAAGCGAATGGTACAGTCAAAGATTTCAATAAAATATTGGAGACAGTGATGACGAAGATTTGCAGTGTGAATAGATATGATTGGGATTTGAGAGTACCAGTAGTGTTATGGACCTATAGAACCACTTGCAATAAACTGACAGTGAAGACTCCCTTTAAGTTAGTCTATGGTCTGGAAGCAGTGGTACCTATGGAATATTTGGTTCCTAGTCTAAGAATCACAACATTCATAGATATGGATGACATTGGCATTGTTCAAAATAGGCTTGTGTAGTTGGTAGAATTGGAAGAAGATAGGTTCATTGCAGGATTCCATCAGCAAGTACAGAAGGAACGAAATAATGCCTACCACGATAGGCATATCAAGAAGAAATCATTTAGGAAAGGAGATCTTCTATTCACATATGACAGCAAGTTCATGAAGCATCTAGGGAAGTTTAGGACACATTGGCTTGGGCCATATGAGGTTGCCTATGTTACAGAAGGAGGAGTTGCATAGTTGAAGACCCTGGATGGAGAATGGAAGGAAGGTTTAGTGAATGGGAGACAGTTGAAATTGTACTATGACAACCAACTTCCTCACAGCTCTCAGTAAAAGCATAAGAGGAAGGGTCTAGGTAACAGGTGCAGTTGAAACTGGGTACTAGACACAAAAAAGACAGTATGCACAAGGAAGGGAGGGATAGAGAAGAAAGAACGGGTTGCTCTGCGCAGTCTGAAGTCGAAGTAAAACAAAAGGTTCAAACCTGTAGTGCCTCAGGATGAGTCACATGTGAGTGTTGAGAGCCTTTTGGCCATTGGTTATGGAAGAAAGAGAAGATTCAGGAAGAAAGGTGAAGTATGAACTACTCGGAAGGCATGGTGACTTAGAATGGGTTGAAGTGGTCAAAGAAGAAGAAAATAAGGAGCGAAGTAAGGGAAAACCAGTCATTTAACGAGAAGATTGAGGAAGATAGATTGGCAAGGAATATGAATCGTGGACAAATTAGCAAGCGAAAAAATCCACCAATAGATGCTTTGGAGCACCACGCAGGAAAGAAGGAGAGACAGGTTGGAAAATCCCTGAAAACGTAGGTCAAGTTGACCCAGGGTTTTAGACACCTAGGGTTTTTGGATCTAGGGTTTTGACACCCAGACATTTTTCATGTAATGTATAAATAAAGTTCTAGAGGACCTGGGATGGGTTGGTTATGAGTTCGTCATTGTGGTTTAAGAGAGTGACTATTGTTGTTGCGTGAGGAGAATATTGTGATGTGAGAATATTCTTATACTGTAAGATCTTCAGCTGGGTGTGAATATCAACCTTGCAGCTAGGTGCGCAGGGAGGGGAGAGAAGAAGAGAAAAAGAGAGATATTTGCAATCTAAGTGCGCAGATAGAACTATATGTTTTCATATAATATATCAAGAAACACAGTTTTGTGGACATAGCCCTAGGGAGAGGGTGAACCACGTATATATTTTTTTTATGTGTGATTAATGTTGTGTTTTTTGCCTTATGTTATTATGTTATTGCATTATTGTGCTAGATCTGAGATATAGTTGTGCGAAGTAGAGTTAAGTTGGTAAAGGAATAACTTGATCTTCGTGTGTTGTTATTTTGAATCCACTTGCATTTCCTCTAGTTATAGACACTTGTGTCCTGCAACCCCCTATTTCTACTTTAGGTGAGACTGCATATGCTCCGTAGGTGTTTCTGAAAGGGCCAATAGTTAGGGCTTGTTGGTGTGTTGTTAGAGTTGAACCCTAGGTCTGCCCCTGTGCCAACAACTGTTTATATCCTTTGCAGATTGACACCATGTACCCTAAGAGGAAACATTCCCCTGAATGTCCACGTCTTGCATGCACCTCCTTGCATTGAGCATAGGTATGTTCCACTGTTGGAACTAGTTTCTTACTCACGAAACTCGTTTCCTCCACTGTATCATAGCATTCATTTGCCTATGAAAAAATTAAAAAAAGACAGGAAGGAAAAGAATAGTATCTCATATTGGCAGTAGTCATGTCACTTTTCAACAGATCACAAACTTTTGAGTCCACTTTTCATCCAAAGTTTGGGTTTAGAATGACCTTAGGAAGTTGAGCTCGTTACTTAGATTTTACTCCTCCAACTGGTTACTCTTCTAGTCCCTATGAAGAGTTTGATTGATGCCTCCTACATCACAAAGTTTCATCATCAAGTTAATGTTACCAGAGTCCTCCATATGTCTCATTCTCTTGTTGAAATGAATTCTATAAGCCTGTGTCGGCCATTTCTCAGAACTCTTGACTTTGCATGTCGGTCATACCCTTAGTGTGTCTCAGAGTTACATGATGTTGTAGTCCTACCATGCACCTTGGTCCTACTTTCATTATGGGTAGGTAACCTTGAACCCACAAGTCGACATACCCTCATTGGTCGCTGACTAGGGGTTTTCCCTTGTGTTCGATGGAAAGAAATATATTCACACATTGGGATTCATGCAGTGTCTTGGATTCCATTAACCTTATTGGCAGTTTCCTCTCCTTTGTTGGAAGTCTTCATTATTGGTTGTTATTCAGAGGGTCTTTTATGTGCACTACTTTCATCTGGTGCATGTGAAACATGCACATGGTCATTGGTTCGTGAACATCCTCTTTGTCTGAGTTCCTCCAAATCATCAAGTTATTTCTTTGTACCTCGTGATAACTGATGAGATATGCCTTAATGTTATCCTTTCAGCAGGTCTCCTTCCATCGACTTTAGCTCATCTATTATGGAAACGAGGCCTAGAGTCCTATGAGTACTTAGAGGCTTGCAGTCATCAGTAGCAATTTCTCCCACCATCGATAGTTGGGAATACATCAATGTGTTCTAATCGATGGATTCTTCAAGTGTTTGACCTCAACACCTTTATTCACACTTGTAAGAATGTACTTGGTGCCTTGATACCTACTTTCATTATCGATAGGTTGTATCGTGCTTTTTAACGGTATACCTTAATGACTGGTAATCAAACAAAGTTTCATTGTGTTCGACCTCAACTCCTCTATTCACATGATGTAGACTTACACCTTTGGTGGATCGTGTAGAATACTTGAAGACATCAATTTATAGAAGCATCTTTCCTGAGCTGTTGTTATCATTCATTGGACCAGTACCTATATGAATTCAGTGATCATGGGATATCAGATTGTACTCCATTATATACATATATCTTCAAATTGATTTTTGGACTGGTTTTCAAAGGGCCTTTTTCGTGACTATGATATCCTATGGCATGTATCTACTTTGTATTGCCTATTCATGGCCATGAACAGTTGTTTGGTATATTTCTACATGGATCTATAGTGTAATTCAAACTGGCATCTGTGTGTACAAAGTCATCATGGATTGTAATATTCTCATGAGAAACTAGTTCTTTCAGCTGAGTCTCCATTACTCCACTTCTTGGAATTATAATGTATTTCGGCCATCGTAGATACTCCTCTGACATCACATATTAAGGGGCATCTTTTATAGCAATTTTTTCCTCACCCCATGCAACTTGTTCAGAGGGCCTTTCCATTTCCCTATGCAGGCTTGAAGTCCCCTTTTTCAATTCCCATAGCCAAAAAAACATATTTTTCCACATATATGTGCCCTACAAGTTAGACACCATGTGTATGCATAGGTTGCACCACTACAACCCGCGTACATCGATTTTGGTTCTCAAAATTAAAAAAAAAAAAAATGAGTTTTCATTTCACGTCGCAAGATCCATGATCCTTGACCTTCCATATACTGAAAAAATCATGAATCATCCCTTCAGTTCCATTTGAAGGCTATAAATTGGGCCATATCCAAACCGTGTAGGAGGAGAGATTTCAACTTTTGAGAGAAAATATACTTTGGAGAAATTTTCACTTCACATTGAGTCTGCATCCATTTGTCCTTTAAAGTTTGAACACATTGTTCAACCCCCAAGTTATTCCCTCTTTGATGGAGAACCTCATTGTCTCTCTTAAATGAGATTGCCTTTGGTGGAGGATTGAAGTGGTGGAGGCTCAGCTAGAAGGGACTTAGTTTCTCGATTTCGAGACATGCCGACATGGAAGTTTGTCACTTATACACTTATGTCGATCATTTTTTAATAGAAATACTATTTTATTTTCCAATTGATGTCTTGCAAATATTTTAATTATTATTCCATGGGCGTATTTGTTATGAATGATAATGGATTATGTTATTGTATGTTCTAACATTATATATTATCACCATATGCTTGTCTATCTTGGTTGTTGAGGACAAGTTGCAGGTATAAAGCTTTGAGTTGTGCACTCAACAGTGGTCTTCATCGAACATCCAGACGAGGTAGGATCTTTATCTTTCCTTGTTAGCATTTTCATTTATATAGCATACTTGGAATTAGGGTTGATTTATGCAATCATTATGTCTGTTGTGGTTTACCCCATGCCATAGAGTGATTTTCCTCATAACAATCATGATGTGTATTATTTTCACATTTAGAATTGGTATCAGAAATTTTTAGTGTGTCATTTTAGCAGTAACGTGATTGATCTTGAGTTTGGGTATGTTATAGAGTGGTATCAGAGCTTAATTTCCACGTTGGACCCATACGGTAAAAGAACTAGTGCGAACATGATTTTCATGCTTGATTTCCCATTAGTCTAATTGGTGATTATCTAGACAAACAATTTTCAGAGATGCAAATTGATGCAATTGATGATCACCAATCCTTCACTCGTCGACAAATACTCATCATAGATATCTTGTCTGCATGCATTAATTCTCTCAATTCTATTGTTTATAGTTTCAATTGAAGGTTATCAATATAACTCATAGAGTGAATACAACGGAGTACTATTGAATATAAGGATATATATTCAACCTACAAATCTACCTTAGAATATTCATTATTAGATGAGAAATTAGTTATGTTAGTTTTTCTTCACAATTCATTAGAAAATGGTGTGTTAGACACTTTGAGATTATCTATGGATATATTGTCCCTGACACTTTGTAAGTTTACAAACCTAGATTAATAATTAATGTATCAAATTACCATCACATAATTTTCCACACAATTAATATATGCCTCAATTGACTATGTTGGTTGGGATTGTTGTAATATTCTAGATGTAAAATAGTATGCATAACAGAAATAATTAGCTAGAAATGGAAAATAAACAACGATATAACCATAACAACACCACAATAATACCAAAATAATACCAGAATAACACCAGAAAGAGCACTTTGATTACTGGGAGCAATGTTCAATTTCGTGTTCGAGGGGGAAACCTCCAGCAGAGAAAAGCTCTATTACAATAATATCCAAGACAAAACTTCTCATACTCTCAACTCTTGTTTATACTTAATATGTCTATCAAAAGAACAATCTAGAGGAAGATCATTCTAGAAGAGGAAGCTTCTATTAGGTCTCATTACATTGGACTTGTTCTTCCTTATTGCTAGGCCTTATTAATATTGACCTTTATTACATGGAAATGTATTATTCTACCTACGTGAGGGGTTAGGTCCCTAACATGTCCTCCCCCTTAAAAACAGCCTTGTCCTCAAGGCTTGAGATGAGGAAATTGTTGCAGAATGGTATCCAATTCCCAAGTGGCATCTGTTGGAGTTGTATCTTTCCACTAGACTAACACTTCCTTGATGGTTTGCTGACATAGACGATGCTCACGGTGGTCCAAAACTACTTGTTGTTGTAGCCAAATGGAGCCTTCTTCGTCCAACTCGGGTAGGTTGGTTTGAGTTTGGCACTTAGTTCCAATCACATTCTTTAATAAGGAAACATGAAAAAAAATATGGAGCTTAGAATGACTGGGCAAAGCTAACTGATAGGCCACCTGTCCCACACACTTGAGAACGGTATAAGGACCATAAAATTTGGGTGCCATTTTCTGACAATGGTCAACCTTCAGGGAATTTTTCTTGTAAGGTTGCAGTTGAAGAAACACCTAATATCCTTCTGCAAATTGACATTCAGAGTGACCTTGATATGTTTGTTTCTTCATGCGATTCTAGGCCATAAAAAAATTCTCTTTGAGGGTACGGAGAATATCCTCTTGAACTGTAAGCGTTTGGTCAACCTCCTGGACCTTCGAGACACTTGGAAAATATGAGAGAACTGAAGGTGGATTTTTTCCATATATTGCTTCAAAAGGAGTCATGAATGTAGTTGTATGGTAAGAAGTGTTGTACCACCATTCATCTAGTGGTAACCATTCAGCCCACTGATTTTTCCTTTCTAATGCAAAACACCTCAAATATGTTTCCAAGCACTTGTTGACAACTTCAGTTTGACCATCATTCTGGGGATGATAAGTTGTGCTAAGATGCAATTGGGTGCCTTGTAGCTTGAACAATTCTTGCAAAAAATTACTGGTGAAAGTGGGGTCGCGATCAGAAACAATAGAATGAGGCATGCCATGAAGCTTGAAGACCCGATCCATGAAAATTTGAGCCACAATGGATGCTGTAAATGGGTGTTGAAGAACACAGAAATGAGTATACTTGGAAAGACGATCAAATACCACCATGATGATTGATTTATTGCCCGATTTTGGTAAGCCTACAATAAAATCCATAGATATATCTCGCCAAATAGCAGGTGGAATCAGAAGCGGTTGTAGTGTGCCAGGATATTTGATTATTTCTCCCTTCTTGCATGGAAACATATCACATTTAGCCACAAAATTGCGAACTTCATGTTTCATACCATCCTAGAAAAAAGAACGTTTGACCCAGTCATAGGTTTTGGTAAACCCGGAGTGCCCAGCATTGGGTGTAGCATGAAGCTCAGAAAGTACTGTGGATTTAAGTTTTGACTGTTTAATTAAATACAAATGGCCTTTGTATCGAATTTCATCATTGAGCCAAGAGTACCATGCGGACACTAGAGAATTGGCCTGTAATTGTTGTATCAGATCTGAACTTTTGGGATCGTGTAGCCATTCCTGGAGAACATTTTGGAGCCAATATGGTACAATGAAGGAGAGAGAAAAAAAGGGACCCTTCATCTTCATATTTTTTGGAAAGTGCATCAGCAACCACATTATCTTTTCCTTTCTTGTAAATGATCTCATAATCATATCCAAAGAGCTTAGTCACCCATTGTTGTTGCTCTGGGGAGGAAAGGCGTTGTTCCATAAAATACTTGAGGCTTTGATGATATGTCTTAATTTGGAAGTGTTTCCCCAATAGATAAGGGCGCCAAATATCCACGACATGCAGAATAGACAACATTTCCTTTTTATAGATTGATTTTCTCAAATGTCTCTCTAAAAGTTGTTTGTTGGTAAAGGCCAAAGGTCAACCCTCTTGCATAAGGACAACGCCAATTCATTTCCCAAAAGCATCACATTCTAGGACAAAGATCTTTGTGAAATTAGGAAGGGACAGGACTGGAGTGGTGCACATGGCCATCTTCAAGGCTTGAAAATCCTGAGCAGCTGATGGAGTCCAAGTGAAAGAATTCTTTTTAAGGAGAGAAGTGAGAGGTGTCGCAATCTTTCCATAATTCTTAAGAAACTTGCAATAATAACTTATTAAACCCAAAAATTCATGCAAGATTTTGAGAGTCTTTAGGTGAGGCCAATCCTTCATAGCTTCAATATTTTTAGGATCCACCATGACACCAGCCTTTCCAACAAGATGACCCAAGTACTTGACTTTTGAGGCGCCAAAAGAACATTTAGATTGTTTGAGGAAAAGTTGGTGTTGAGAGAGTAGATGGAGAACTCAATCCGCATGAGCAAGATGGGTTGTCCAGGTTTTACTATAGATGAGGATATCATCAAAGAAAACTAATACAAATGACGGATAAAAGGATGGAAGACATGATTCATGAGGCTTTGGAAAGTGGAGGGAGCATTACACAAGCCAAAGGGCATGACCAAAATCTCATAGTGGCCCTCATGAGTTCTAAACGCAGTCTTAGGAATGTATGCCCCATTCATATGGATTTGGTGGTAGCCAGAACGAAGATCAAGTTTAGTAAAGATATGGGTGCCACTCAATTCATCCAAGAAGTCATCAATGATAGGAATGGGAAATTTATCTTTAATGGTGATTTTGTTGAGGGCACAGAAGTCAAGACACATGTTCCAAGAACCTTCTTTCTTAAGGATCATGACCACAAGAGAAGATTAGGGGCTCGTACTAGGGAAGATAACACCTACGTTGAGCAATTCTTGAATTATTTTCTCAATTTCATTTTTTTGGGAAAAGGGATGATGATAGGGACGGATATTGGGAGGAAGGCTTCCAAGGACAAGGGGAATGGAATGATCATGAACACCATGGGAAGGAGGGAGTCCCTGGGGGGTGGAAAAAACCACTTTATGTTTAGAGAGGATGGATTGGAGGTCTTGTAGCATAGAGGGTGTCTCAGTAGCTCATATGACATGGAGTTGGGAAATAATGCCAGAATGACCTTTTTTGAGCAGCTTTTCCATGCGATGGGAACTGATGATCTCTGGGGAACCAACAGTGATTCCTTAGAACTTATATTGTTGGCCATCCTAGTCGAATTGCATGGTCAATTCCTTAAAATCCATGAGAATGGGACCCAAAGTCCTCATCCATTATGAACCCAACACAATGTCACAACCACCCATGTCGATAAAAAACATATGATATTTCAAGTGGTACTCACCAATTTGGAGACACACATTTTCACAACACCATCCACATTTCATGGACCCACCATTGGAAATCATGATTTGAAAATTATTGATGGCATGGATATAAAAATTAGTTTCTTTGGAAATGCAGCGATGAATAAAATTATGGGTGCTTCCACTATCAACAAGAATGATGACCTTCATATGCTTAATGTAACCAATTAGCTTGAGAGTTTGGGGAGTAGAGAATCCAGTGAGAGCTTTTAGGGAAATGACCATTTCTACTTCGGGAGGGTCTGAGGGAGGGATCATGTCAGTGGGTTCAGGTGACACAGACACAAGGGGAGCCTCGACATCCTCTTCTGAAACATCCTTTGACATGGCCATAAAAATATTTTGTTCCTTACACTTGTGCCTAGGAAAATATTTTTCATCGCAATTATAACAAAGGCCTTTGAGTTGGCATTCAACCATTTTGACCTTGGTCAATTTCAGGATCTTTAGTGGAGTAGAAAGAAGAGTGGGAGTGACTAGTTTAGTGCAAGGAATAAAGGAGGGTTTTCAGTTTTGAGAAGAGACAACTTTTTGTGCTTCCTTATATATTTTAGTATAATCCACCCAAATCTAAGGCCGATCCATGAGTACATAGGCACGAATCTCATCCTTGAGGCCACTGATAAAAAATTCTTGGAAAAAAACATCACACATGCCCTCTGTACGAAAAGAAAATTGCTCAAAAGCGGCTATAAAGTATTCCACTGTTCCATATTGTTTCAACTTTTTCAAATGGCCTAAATGGTTGCTGTCAATGTCAAAGCATTCATAAATCTCTACCACAAAGTGTGTCCAAGACACATACCCTTGGCGGGCATTTTTTCTCCATTGCCACCATTGCCAACGTTCTTGATCTAGATGGAGAACACCATACTGAAGTTTGGCCAACTCATCTATAATGCCATACAAAGAGAAATAATGTTCCATTTGAGTTACCCATCCAGTGGGATCCAATCCATCAAATTTGGTCACATCCACACGCGAAAGGCGTAGGTCATGCTGAAAGTGATGGGGCTGAAAATTTTTGGACTGAGAGGAAGTTTCACCTTTGGTTTGCAAAGGTGGGTCAGATGAGGGAATATATGTAGGGATATGTAGCTTGGCACAAATCATCGTAGTGAAGGATTCAAGCTTGGTAGCAAGGTCTTGTTTGAGGTCCTCTATTTTGGCGTTGATGGAGGAATGCATGTTTTAATTTATGGTGGAAATATTGGCACTGAGCTGTCTCACTTCTTGTTGGGTTTCTATGAAATTAGAGTGCAAGGCATTGAAGCGAGCTTCCAAGTCTTGTCTATGGGTGTGGGCCATGATGAAGAGGGAACACGAAAAGGGGTGGGTGGGATCACACAGAAAATGGGTTATGGGTGAAGTGTATCACAATGATTAGGGCGATGAGTTGAATCCAATGGGGTAAATCCCAAATAAGGATGTTGGAAGGGGGTCGAGTCCACGAGAAAAAAAAATTGTTGAAAAATGATAGGTATGACTGTGATAAGGGATAAGAGAGAAATCCAATGGGATACATGTCAAATAATATTGCAGTGATGAAATCCCAAATGCTTAACAGGAAGAAATGTGTAGTAATTTCGCAACACGAATGCAAAAGACACATTTGCACGGAAATAGATCTTGTTTGTTCTATTTTTGTTTCCATCCCAAGGGTTAGGGTATTCAAGGGTTCTATAGAAAAGGGTTTTCCTTGTGTTATAGCTCTCTGATATACGTGCGGGGTCCAACAGTAGTACTCGGCCCAATATCTCAGGGCACCAACTAAGGAGGCTAGACCGTGCCCTTAGATGTACTACCTAACTACCCAGGTACTAGAGATTATCTTCCCAAGTGTTTTTCTCCGTGGCACTATAGCAGCCAGGCGGCCGATCAGTTTATCTATGGAGGGATTCACAAGATCTAGGTCGATCTGTATACAGGTGTTGTCTGATGCGCTACCCCTTGAAGGGGTACCAACAAGGGTTACAAGGGTGGCCAACAAATGTGCACTTAAGTAGCACTTATATTTTCTGCATGTATGAATCCCCGACCACGGGTTTATGCACGTAACGACAGATCTTTCTAGCTTAAATACATCGGAATACGTCTCTACCCTGAAAAAAAATTAACCCACAATTTTTTGTCGAGGAAGGTGCTCTGATACCACTTGTAATATTCCAGATATAAAATAGTATGCAGAACATAAATAATTATCTAGAAATGGAATATAGACAATGATATAACCATAACAACACCACAATAATACCAAAATAATACCAGAATAACACCAGAAAGAGCAATGTTTACTTTCCTCTTTGAGGGGGAAACCTCCAGCAAAGAAGAGCTCTATTACAATAATATCCAAGACAAAACTTCTCATACCCTCGACTCTTATTTATACTAAATATGTCTATCAAAAGAAAAATCTAGAGGAAGATCCTTCTAAAAGCGGAAGCTTATATTAGGTCTTCTTACATTGGATGCATTCTTCCTTATTTCTAGGCATTATTAATATTGGCCTTTATTACATGGAAATACATTATTCTACCTACGTGAGGGGTTAGGTCCCTAACAGTCGTGGACCGTTTCCCTCTTTGATGGTTTTAACCACGTAAAAAAACTAGTGTTATGATATTTGATATGGTTGTGTGAATGGTGCTGAAGGTATTCGTCCTGTGTGGGAATACCTATTTTGTCAAACTTCAACTATTCCAATGTTTGATTCCATAGAAAATATTGCAAAGTAGGTCTCAGAGATTTTTTATAGCATATGTTCTTTAAATATAATGGAAAATATTATGATAACTATTTTGTTAGTGTCAATATTCTTAATAATTTGAAGATCATTCTATAATATGTTTGTCTTTTCTTTTACCTTTCTTTAGAAGGCCTACACTATGTATTGCATATGAAACTATTCATGTCCAAATGTTCTATGTTATGTAACCATCATAACTTATGTTAAGTCCATGGGAATACAAAATTGTTTAAGAGATTCAATATGCATAAACAATGCCAACAAGTTTTATTGCTTGGAAATGAAACTCAAGTGAAAACATGCATTAAACCAATTTTGATAGAATTAAGTTTCAAAAATCACATAACTATAACATAATACTTGGACCTTTTCTAACTCACACTTACCATTTTAGTTGGAAAATCAACACAATTATACAAAGAATGATGTGTAAATGTAGGCCAATACGAAAAATTATAAAAAAGATGGTCGAAATTCTTGAAAAATCTCAACATAAAGTACTAAAATATATTGATTTTAGAAGAATTATTGAAACTTGGATTTAGGGATCAGAGAGTGCACAAATGTCTTAGAACTAGTATTAGAAAACTTGATGTTGCATTAAATTATAAGGTTCAAGAAATCCCCTTTCTAAGTAGATTTGTGACTTCCCGAGTTTTGCAAAGGAAATTTGTAACCCAAAATAGTCTCCAGGGATGTGGCATAACATGTAGACAGTGCTTCAATTTAGATCAACTTCTTAGGGCTCAATCGAAGACTAGAAATGGATTTCTTTAATATAGTGGATGTGAAAGGTGCACTAATGAACTTAGAAAATATTTCACGTCACATAAACCTCAACCCAGCGACCTTTCAACCTTTCACTTATTCAGAGAAACTCCAATTGTTTGCAATTATCATTTTGTATGGATCTCTTATCTAAGTTATTTTTAATTTCTTTGAATCATCTTAACCATTGTTACACTTTTATTGGCCTATGTTTTTGTAGTTGGTAATGTTGATTGTCTAAGCACGTTTTTTATATGAATAATTATACTTAATTCCAATAAGAATCATTTGTGTTTTAAATCAGAGTTGCTTCACTTACACCCTAACGATTCACACCCTGTGGAGGAAATGTGAAATCTAACCTTGTTTGAACATGAATGAGTTAGAAATTTAGGATATAAAAACAATAATGGTAATATCCCCATTTTGACCCTTTGGATTTATTGGAATGGAACATGGATACATTGACAAGAGTACAATTATAAATGACCTTGTGTGTAATATATGGAAATTTCTTGACTTGTGTAGAGATTGAGGGAAAGACCTAATTATTGAATTTCTAATCATTATAATAAAATTAATTATTTAAAGTTGAATAGCTAAATAATTCACCTAGGGACTACGATTTCACTATAGGGAAAGAAGTGAGAGAGTAAAAGGAGATTATTATAATCCTAGATACTTATCTCCCATAACTTTTCTTTACTGTAATTTCCATGAACTTATTCTAATCACTCACTCTCTTAATAATGATGGTTAATTACAAGGCTTATTTTTAATTTAATGGAAAACATGAAAGTGGAGGAGTGGAAAGACTCCATCCTTTGGAAAACCTATCAACATCATGTATTAATGTAATTAATAAGAGTTCAAATATGAATCTATATTTTCCTCTCGTCACTCATGCAAGTGGGGAAATTTGAATAGGAGGAGTGTCCTGGGAAAGGCATGGGCACGTGTACCTTAGAGGATTGTTTTCCATCAAAAGAATTATTAGGATTTTTTTCAAGAGTGGTGGAATTAAGGTGAAATCACAGAGATAATGTAAAGGATATTGTTTTCCATCAAAAGAATTAGTAGGATTGTTTGAAAAGTGATTGAATTAAAGTGAAATCATAGAGATAATGTAAAGGATATTGTGGTGTAGCAATAGAGAGACTAAGCTAAGGAAAGAGGAATCTCCATGTCTGTATATATGGTTGATCATTAATGTTAAAGAACCAAATTTTTATTAGAATTAAATCTAAAAGTAGATAGTAGTTTGGACTCTCACTCAAATAAGAAGAGTGTTATTAAGGTACTCTGGAGTAAAGAAGGGGGTATCTTATTGTGTTATATGGGAAAGTAGAGGGAGTGTCATAGTTTAAAGGACTGAAAGATTTTTAATACATTTATATAGTGAATTTTATTGTTGTTTTTAAATGTTTTTGAGATGGCATGAGTGACTTTCAATTATTTAAACTTGTTTTCTCCACCCTAGTGGTCTCATAGCCTAGCTAGGGGGTGGCATCCATAGATGGTAGCCTACATTTGGGTGAAAAGGCGCTCACTCTCAATCAATTTTTTCGTTCATATTTTTTATAAGATAACTATTTCATCTTGTCCTGGAATTTCTTATTATGTTTTGATTATAGATCTATGTTGTTTATGAATCAATGAATTCAAATTCATGTAGGTGTTGATAATTTTATTGAATATTTATCCTTGAGGGTTAGCTTAAGCATCCATGAGGAAACATGGTATCTCTCCCCTAAAGTTGAGGAGGTCACAAGTCCAACTCTCTTGATCTGTTCAAGGTTAGACTCCATAATCAAGGTTGACGGTTTACCTCGTTTTCCATTCATGTATCTTGGGGAAGTACTCAAAAGGTTTTCCATGAGGCATTTTCCTTGGAAAAAAAATTAAATTGAATATGTATATTCTCTACAAACTATAGTAGTAATGCATAAAATTATGCAAGTTAATTATTTACCAAAATTACATTGAGGAATTGATCCTCTATCTATTCAATAAGATAACCTAAAACCTATAGTCTCAAAGGTCATGTGGTTGAGTTCCTTTATTTATTGTAAACCCTACTATTCAAGGATATCTCCTTGTTTGGATGCCTTTGGGATTAGCAAATGATTGTATCTTTTTTTTTACTTTGATTTTCATTTTGAATTTGAGATATCTTGAATCAAATAAAGTTTTCATTGGCTTAGGGTCCACTATGCCATATATCATTAGTGCTCAGATGAATAAATTCATTACACCAACTCCCATTTTAATTCGTATAGTCCTTGTCAAATCATTATAACAACAAAAATTGCAATGGATTCTATAATATAAATTTAGGCATTTGATTAAAATAGTCTTGAGCTCCAACTATGTTGGTTTCCTCCAATATTAGTTCCACTAAGCTCTATTCTTCATTCTATGATTCATACCAAGAAATATTATCTACATGATATGTAAAAATTAATACTTTTACATTAAGGCCATCTGACTTTGCATTTCTCTAAAAACATCTCAAGAAAACTTTTTTAAAGAGCATTCAAGCCATTCTCATCAACACCCCACATAAACCCACTAGGCAAATGTTTTCTCAAAAGAAACTAGAACTTATAGCTTCCCTTTGCATTGAGTGATGTCTTGGATTTTAATGATAAGGTAATATGATAATCTACTTTGCATTGAGTGATGTCTTGGATTTCACTGATAAGGTAATATGATAATCTAGCATTTTTATGCAAAGAAAATTTCCATGGCTTCTCTTCTAGGGATGTATGAGATAACTATCACAATGAATTTATTAGGAAGGACATTTTCTCTAAAAGACAGGAACATCGATTGAGTTGTTGCACCCCCTCTCTTATCGTGGGGAGTGAATCAAGCTCATTTATTTCTGATGTTTTAAACATCAAACCTATGAAACGGGCATATATTTCTACTTTACCAGCCCAAAACTCCTATTACATGGCACTATTTAAATACCACATTGACTAAGAAGAATGTTCAGGTGAACAATCCAAAAATGGTGGGTTTTAAGGTCTATGAATCACCGGGAAATTACTTTTTAATGGTTGATCACACTCCATTTGGATTTGAAAATGATATTGCATTTTATGAGCATCTTATAGAAAAAGTGGGTGTCATTTCGATATGACAAATGTCTTTTACATGGACCCAAAAGAGGGTAAAAACCTGGAAATATTTGAAGAGGTATATTGAGAGGATGAAAAAAAATTAAAGAGATGATCATTTCATTTATATTACTAGTTGAAAATTAGCATGTGTGAATTTTTCTTTGTCTATTAATTGAAACCCCTTAAATTGAGCATGTTAGTTGGCTATCCAGGGTTCATTGTAAGATTTGTTTATTTTCATTTTTAATTAATGTAACCTACTTTTTTTTTTAGTAAAATCAGAAAATTCTAAGTTATAATCAAATCTTGATTGACTTTCTTGTCACTGAAGTAGAGAACTATATAGTGGCACATCATTAGATATTGTTTGAAGCATTCAATGACTCTTTGGCCCCATGAAAAAGAACATTTCTAGTAGTACGCACTCGAATTGAATTTACATTATATTTATGACTAATTCCATGATAATTAAGTGTCTCTATAGAGGGAAATTATATGTTCAATTCAAATACAAATAGTTATAAATTACAAAGGTAAAGATATGTAGATGTATCTTGTTAATGCTTACATTAAGAACATGAGTGGTCCATTTATTATTAGGAGTAAGATTGACCAAATAATAATTCTATGGTGATTTAATTAATTACACTTAATGCTCGATACACATCTTGCGATTAATATTTTTATTATTCAAGTATAACTCAATGTGTTTGACGCCAAATCATTGCCATGCTTTCACAAGAGAAGAAATGTTTAACCTAATACCCCATTCTCTTGACATTTTGATGTAGGAGCATCGTAAGCAGCCAATAAAGCAAGCACAAAGGAAAAGATAGTTGGGAACGCACCAGCGCACATTTTGAAAATGTTTTAAATTTGAATAGAGAAGCATTAATGTAATAGCTAGGAGAGCATATCTACATTTATGTTTTGGAGATTGTAAACAAGTCTTGAGCGTTGCTCACATCTGTCAGATAAAGAGGCATTTATTGTAATTTATGAAAAGTTGTTGTAGCTTTTATTTCAGATTAGATAGCTTAGAGTTGTAGGAGGGAAAACCTCATAAAAGACACCCTCACTTGTATCATTGTATCATTCCTAATTGTAGCAGTTGAGTAAGTTGTAGAGCTGTAGAGAGCAAGAACACAAAGAAGAATCCATGTACAGGAAAACTTGAGTTAATACATGAATGCTTTCACTCAATCTCATGGTGTTATTATGCTTACTGTTTACATCTATTGAATAGTATGTTTCCAATGTTTTGTTTCTCTGTTATGCATTTATTTCAATGTTGTGTGAGTATGAATGCTCTTGATTTCATGTTGAATGTATGAAATCTATGAGGAGAGAAGAATGAGGTTCAATTGTTTCTCTTCCTGAGAATTCCTGCAAAGAGTGTAGTGAACATCCGCAAGGTGTGCGTCGATGAAGTTCTGAGTTTTATCTTAGAAAGATCATGAGAAATATCATTGTTCACACACCAACAGAAGTGCAAAGACAACACAGAGTCATGCAAGACATGCGCAGGAATATTGAAGTCTTAGACTTTATCAACCGAGGAGGAAGGTTGAAGGACTGTTATTGCAAAGAGTGCACAGAGTCGAAGGATCAAATAACCAAAGGTTATTTGTGAATGACGCAAGGAGTGTGTGTAGAATCACTAAGGAATCCCTAGAGTTTGTGAGTAAAAGATCAAAAGGGATAGAAACTTGAAAAGTTCAGGGGAGGGCGAGTGTCGCAACCACCCAATAGGGAGGAAGCTCAGAAGAGTTGACGCCAAAGCTTTCAGTGGAGGAATATTGGAAGCTGGAACAAACGATGGAGTCTCTTCAAGAAGAAGTGTCAATTTGTCGTGGACCATTGGATCTCGTAGGCCAGTGGAGAAATTAGGGCCGAGTGTTCTCATCACTCATAAGCTCAGGAGGAATATAGGTTCTTGGATTAGGATCAACAGGATTCGTTGATCTCATCCTCGAATTCCGCTATTTCAGAATTCTGGAAGTGGAGGAAGCTATGACTCAGAGTCAAGAGTCGGGAATTCCCGATTTGCGAAGTCCCAGAATAACTAGGACCGTCAGATCATGGGAGAATAGAGCCATTGATTTGCGACAAGGATATATCACAATTTTGGCTATCGGCGATGGGACTTGTTGCATTTTAGTTCGTCGATATGCGAAATCTTGGGTGCTGAAATACTGGGGCCCAGACCGTATTTGAAGGTCACATCAAGGTAAAGTCAAGGAAGGAATCAAATTTCCACCATCCTTTTCAGGTTTCAGGGATTGTCGCGTTAAGGGGGCTCACATCTGGAATCGCAAAGTCGTGAACGCCGAAATACCCGTTTGGGTAAAGTCTGTGGTCATATCAAAGATCACATGGGAGTGAGTTGGTGCTTAGTGCTTCTTCAAGTGGGTGTAGCTCCAAAGGACCTGTGGATACGCACTTGCAAGTGTGAGTGATTTCCTGTGGGGAAATCAAAGAGTCAATCAGACTATCAGGGAGATAAATAAAAATCCTAAGACTGGGAGGTCATGCAGAACCTGTTGAGGCAGGGGGTGTTGTGTCAGAGTGGTATCAAAGACTAGCCTACAATTTTCTTTTTGTTTTCTGCGGGGAACAGATTGAAACAATGCCGCCAAGAAGGAGAGAAAGACCAATGCCCGATCCAACTGTGGAAAGGGAGATGAGATAACTCTGTGCTTGATTGGATGCTATGGAAATAGCACAGATATAGACAATTGATGTTGGAGATGTCATTGAAGATGAAAGTGAAAATGAGGCTGGATCTGAGGAAGAAGTCGCAGTCGAAGACGTTGTAGAAGAATGTATATTTAGGTTTGTTGCAAGAATCGAAGCCAGAGAAAAGATAGGCATTCTGATGTATGAAGGAAACTTAGACGTTGAAGAGCTGCTAGATTGGTTTAGAGCTCTAGATAAATACTTCGACTATGAGGATGTCGAGGAAGACAAGAAGGTCAAACATGTCGTCACAAGAATTAAAGGGCATGTAGCACTATGGTGGGATGAACTGCACACTGATAGGAGTTGCAAAGGAAAACAAAGAATCAAAAGTTGGGATAGGATGGTTACAAAAATGAAAGCCAAGTTTATACCCAGAGACTACCATATCAATCTATTTCGAAGAATGCAAAACTTGAGATAGAAGATGATGATAGTGAAGGAGTACACTAAAGAGTTTTACAGGCTCAACATCAGAGTGGGTCATCGAGAAAGTGATGATGAAAAGGTTTCCAGATACATGAATGGTCTGAGATATGACATTCAACATGAGATGAGCATGATGACAATTAGGAATGTTGAAGATGCTTATGAAATGTCTATGAAAGCTAAAGAGAAATTAGCCTGAAAACAAGGTCAAAGTGGCCGAGGTCGAAGTCAGAGAAGAGGCAAAGCAATTGCCCAGGACAGAATTCAGAAGTCAAAGGAGGGAGAAAAGAAACCTCATACTCACCCTGAAAGAGGAGGAAGTTCACGGGGAGGATAGTATGCCGATAGAAATACTTTTCCACGAGCAAGAGCAAGAGGAAGAGGCAGAGGAGGTGAAGTAAAATGTTTTGTCTGTGGAAAGATAGGACATAAACCTTTTGAATGCCTCAATAGAAAAAGAGACAGAGGCGAAGCTCACATTTCTGAGGCACAAGGGAAGAATGTTTAGGTAGAAGATGTAGAAGGCGGAAGGTCCTTAATGATGAGGAAAATTCTCTTGAAACCAGAGAAAGAGATAGAGAATCCAGTCCAAAGAAACAGTTTGTTTAGGACTGCTTGCAAGACCAAGGACAGGGTATGCAAGGTAATAGTGGACAATGGGATCACAGATAATCTAGTATCCACAGAGATGGTGGAAAAGTTGGAATTGGAAACTGTTGCACATCCAAGCCCATACAAAGTCTCGTGATTGCAAAAGGGACATCAGGTAACTGTCACTAAACAATGTCTAGTTGAATTTAATGTAAGTTTTAAACCTGCGAAGTAAA
>ML798339.1:669227-711723 GCA_009831015.1 Picea engelmannii | reverse complement strand
TGCGCGTAACCAGGGGGAGCATACCTGCCCCCCCCTAGGAAAGCGCCCGGCGCACACGGCAGAGCCCTAGGTGAAGGGATCGTCAGACGCAGTCGTCGTATCTGACGCACCCACACACACACACATGCAAAGAATATAACACATACCCAACATTTAAGATAGGGGGATATAATGATGAGATCCTATGTGATGTTGTTCCCATGGATGTCTGTCATCTTTTGTTGGGGAGACCGTGGCAATATGACATAAATGTTGTTCATGATGGGAGAAAGAACACATACACCTTAGATAAAAATGGTAGAATGCATATGTTGTTGCCAATTAAGAATAAGGAGGTGAAGCCAGAAGCCAACAATATTATACTTCTCATGAGTGGTAAGGAACTTCTTGATGAATTCAAGAAAGAAGAATACATTCAGTTTGTTGTGGTAAGAAGGCCTAGAGTCATTCTGACCAGTAGTAAGATAGATGATCTACCAAAAGAAATTCAGGAACTGCTAGAGGAGTTTGCTGATATAGTGGTGGACGAATTACCTTGCTCGTTTCCACCCATCAGGAGCATAAGCCATCACATTGGTATTATACCTGGAGCGAGTTTACCAAACAAAGTAGCATACATATTGATGCCGCGGGAGAATGAAGAAGTTAAGAAGAAAGTCCAGGATTTGATGGACAAAGGATTGGTTAGAGAAAGTTTGAGTCCATGCAATGTACCTACAGTGTTAATCCCAAAGAAAGATGGTGGATGGAGAATGTGTACAGACTCGAGAGCTATAAAAAAAATCACCAACAGGTACAGATTTCCTTTACCAAGGATGGATGACTTGATGGATCACTTGAGTGGAGCAAAGTTTTTCTCAAAGATTGTTTTGAAAAGCGGGTATCATCAAATTAGAATGAGGGAAGGTGATGAATGGAAGACAACATTCAAAATGAATGAAGGACTGTATGAATGGCTTGTCATGCCGTTTGGTTTGATGAATGCACCCAGTACTTTTATGAGGCTGATGAACGAAGTCTTGAAAGATTTCATAGGAAAGTTTGTAATCGTATATCTTGATGATATATTGATCTTCAGTAAGACTGAAGAAGAACGTTTGAAGCATTTAGCTGCAGTGATGAGGATATTACAACAAGAGAAATTGCTGATCAATTTGAAGAAGTCATCTTTCATGAAGACAAAACTCATTTATTTTGTAATCTCTTCGAATGAATTGAAGATGGATCCAGAGAAGGTAAAAAAAATCAAGGATTGGCCATCGCCAAAGAGTATCTTTGAAGTTCGAAGCTTCCATGGATCGGATAGTTTTTACAAGAAGTTCATTAGAAATTTTAGTGGAATATGTGCACCAATGATGGACATAGTCAAGAAAAGACACAAATCTTTTCATTGGATAGAGGAAGCAGAGAAGAGTTTCAAGTTGCTGAAGGAAAATATAATTAGACAGCTAGTTCTGGTTTTGCCATATTTCAGCAAGACATTCCAAGTGAGATGTGATGCTAGTGGTTTCGCAATTGGAGCGGTATTAAGCCAAGACAACCGACTGATTTCATACTTCAGTGAGAAACTGAATGAGGCTAAGCTAAAATATTCAATGTATGACAAGGAGTTTTATGTAGTCATACAGGCGTTGAAAAAATGGAGGCATTACTTGGTTCTGAAAGAGTTAGTCTTGTATAGCGATAACCATGCATTACAATTCATAACTCGACAGGAAACATTGAACCAAAAGCATGCAAAATGGGTTGAATACATGTAGAATTTTACTTTTGTTATAAAACATATTTATGGAACTGCTAACAAAATTGTTGATGCTTTGAGCAGGAAATTTTTGATTCTGTAGGAGTTCAGAGTAAAGACCTTAGTCTTTGATAACCTCAAGGAAATGTACAGAGGTGATGCAAATTTCAAGGAAGCCTATGAAGCATGTGAGAATCCAGTTCTCAGAGATAGGAGCCAATGGATTGAACATATGATTCAGAATGGACTATTGTTCAGGGGTAATCAGTTGTGTATTCCAAAGAGTTTTATGAGATAAAATCTTATGAAGGAAAAGCATAGTGGAGGATTGGTTGGACATTTCAGCCATGACAAGACTTTTGCACAACTAAATGTCTCATATTATTGGCTAGGGATGAGAAGAGATGTCAAGATATTCATGAATAGGTGCAGAATTTTCCAGTACGTGAAGGGAAAGAGACATAATACAGGGTTGTATCAGCCTTTGCCAGTACCAGAGAAGCCATGGGATGCGGTAAGTATGGATTTTGTGTTAGGAATGCCAAGGACACAAAGAGGGTGTGACTCAATCTTTGTGGTAGTCGATAGATTTTCCAAAATGGCACATTTCATTCCATGTCAGAAAACTAGTGATGCAACTCACATTGCAAACCTGTTTTTCAAAGAAGTTGTTAGACTTTACGGCTTACCCAAGAGTATTTTATCGGATAGGGATACCAAATTTGTTGGTCATTTTTGGAGGAACCTATGGAAAAAGTTGGGGACTAATTTATCTTTTAGCTCAGCATATCATCCTCAAATGGATGGAAAAACTGAGGTAGTAAACATACGTTTGGGGGACTTGTTAAGGAGTTTGGTGGTTGAACATCGTAGTCAATGGGATCAGATTCTATCACAAGTGGAATTTGCATATAATAATTCACCAAATAGGAGTATAGGACAAAGCTCATTCTAGATCATGTATGGAATGTAGCCGAGAGGAATATCTGAGTTAAGGGACTTAGGGAAGAATGAATTTAGGAGTGTTGGAGCAGAAGATTTTGTAGCAGAAATGCAAGAGCTCCACAGTAAAATCAAGGAGTGATTGCAGAATTCAAATCAAGAATATAAGCGCAGCGCAGATCAAGATAGAAGATAACTTTAGTTTGAAGTAGTTGATTTTTTTATGGCGCATCTCATAAAAGAAAGGTTCCTAAGGGGAACATACAACAAGATGAAGATGAAGAAAATTGGGCCATGTAAAATCATAAAAAATTTTGAGGCAAACGCTTATGAGATTGAATTGCCAGATGGGGTAGGAATATCGCCCATATTCAACATAGCAGACCTGTATCCTTACAGGGCTGATGAAACAGAAGCATAAGAGAATCAGAAGGAAGTTCAGTGGGTTAACCAATTGCCTGTAGCTGAAAGGCCACAGATGGAAAAGACATATGATTGAAGATTCCATTTGGGAAAGTGAAGAAGATATCCAAAGACACGGATAGATGGTGTAGGAGTTCATGAATGAGAGTTCATGAAATTTTCATCCAAGGGAGTATGATGCAGGAGCATCGTAAGCAGCTAGCGAAGAAAGCGCAAAGGCAAAGACAGCTAGGAACGCACCAACGCACATTTTGAAAATGTTTTAAATTTGAATAGAGAAGCATTAATGTAATAGCTAGGAGAGAGTATCTACATTTATGTTTTGGATATTGTAAACATATCTTAAGCGTTTCTCACATTTTTCGGATAAAGAGGCATTTATTGTAATTTATGAAAAGTTGTTGTAGCTTTTATTTCAGATTAGATAGCTTAGAGCTATAGGAGGGAAAACCTAATAAAATACACCCTCGCTTGTATCATTGTATCATTCCCAATTGTATTAGTTGAGTAAGTTGTAGAGCTATAGAGAGCAAGAACACAAAGAAGAATCCATGTACATGAACACTTGAGTTAATACATGAATGCTTTGACTCAATCTCATGGTGTTATTATGCTTACTATTTACATCTATTGAATAGTATGTTTATAGTGTTATGTTTCTCTATTATGCATTTATTTCAATGTTGTGTGTGTATGAATGCTCTTGATTTCATGTTGAATGTATGAAATCTGTGAGGAGAGAAGAATGAGGTTCAATTTTTTCTCTTCCTGAGAATTCCTGTAAAGAGTGCAGTTAACGTCTGCAAGGTGTGCATCAACGAAGTTCTGAGTTTTATCTCAGAAATCTCAAGAGAGATATCGTTGTGCTCACACCAACAGAAGTGCAAAGACAACACAGAGTCATGCAAGACATGCACACGTGGATTGAAGTCTTAGACTTTATCAACCAATGAGTAAGGTTGAAGGACTTCTATTGAAAAGAGTGCACAAAGTTGAAGGATCAAATAACCAGAGGTTATTTGTGAATGTCGCAAGGAGTGAGTGTAGAATCACTAAGGAAGCCCTAGAGTTTGTGAGTAAAATCTCAGAAGGGATAGAACCTTGAAAATATCAGGGCAAGGCGAGTGTCGCAACCACCCAATAGGGAGGAAGATCAAAAGAGTTGACGCCAGAGCGTTCAGTGGAGGAATATTGAACACTGGAACGGACTGTGGAGTTGCTTCAAGGAGAAGTGTCGATTTGTCGTGGACCATTGGATCTCGCAAGCCAGTGGAGAAATTAGGATCGAGTGTTCTCATCACTCATAAGATTAGGAGGAATAGAGGTCGTTGGATTAGGATCAACATGAGTCGTTCATCTCATCCTCAAATTTTGCTATTTCGGAATTCGAGAAGTGGAGGAAGTTGTGACTCAAAGTTGAGAGTCACGAATTCCCGATTCGTGAAGTATCGAAAGAAATAGGACTGTCATATCATGGGAGAATAGATTCTTTGATTTGCGACAAGGATATATCATGATTTCGTCTATAGGTGATGGGACTTGTTGCATTTTAGTTCGCCGATACGCGAAATACCGGGTGCCGAAAGACTGGGGCCCAGATCGTACTTGAAGGTCACGTCAAGGTAAAGTCAAGGAAGGAATCAAATTTTCGCCAGCATTTTCGGGTTTAAGGGATTGTCGCGTTAATGGACTCACATCTAGAATTGCAAAGTCACGAATGACGAAATACTCGTTTGGGTAAAGGTTGTGGTCATATCAGAGATCACGTGGGAGTGAGTTGGAGCTTAGTGATTCTCTGCGTGGGCGTAGCTCCAAAGAAGGATCTGTGGATACACACTTGTGACTGTGAGTGATTTCTTGTGGGGATATCGAAGATTCAATCAGACTCTCGGGGAGATAAAGAACGATCCTAAGACTGGGAGGTCACGCAGAACCTGCTGAGGCAAGGGGTGTTGTGTCACATTGTTATAGGGGAGAATGGGAAAAAAATAAAGGATAGAACGAAAAATCCAATTGACTTGGATATGGCTAAGATTGCAACATGTAATTAAGAAGAAGGTAAGAGACAATTGCAAGCATGTATATTTATAATCATTTCCATTTTTAAGGGTCTATGATACAAGAACTAAAAATCATGAATTTTCTATAACCTCAAATGTGTTAGCTCATAAAAGATAACAAGAAATTGATATTTGTACTTTGAGATAAAGTAGTTAAGTATTAGAGGAATATAAATTGTTTGAAAATATGGCTCCTTGGTAAAGAATCAAGCGTTATTGTGAGTGCAAAAGTTCAATATATTTACAAGGTATAGTACCATTTTGTGGATCTCATATCTTGGTGATCAAGGGAAGTAAATAAAAGTTGATCAACAGATAAAGTCTTCGATGGAGACTCATTTCCATATTAATATAGAGGCAACAATCTTTTTATTGTTTTTATTATCATATTTTTTTATGATATTGAATCTATATGTGTGGCTTAAGTGAATTAATTTCATGAAAATCCTTTAAAAATGGTGTGTGTCTAGTCTTAAAATGTTATAGGATTCACTAACTCAAAATAATCACCATTAGATGAGTTTATAAAGAAGGTTGATGTATAGGAATTAATTTGTATACAATGAGCATTGCTAGTCTTTAACATAAATTATTTTTCTATGTAAAAACTCATGACAGGAGGTTAGCAATTATGATGAATTCTTTCTCAACTAGAAGTTTTGTGTTCTTGGTTTTCTAGTGAAAATTCTTCTTGTAGTCAACTAATATTTTTGTCTTCAATATATCTACCTTAATTTTGTGTTTTCATTGTTCCATGGTTGAACATAATGGGAAATGTAGAAGTTATATTCCAAGTTTAAGGAAAAAATTGAGGTTGCACACATGCTCTTCCAAAAAATGCTTGTAATTGATGTAGTGTTATGGAGTTAATTTTGGAACCTCGGGTTATAATGGTCCATGACACTTCTCCAAGAATTAATTGGGTGTGTGGTCAACCAACATCTATAAGCAGTCGGTCACACTATCGACCTGATATCTACATCAATCATTCAAGTAGTCGACAAGCCTGTTGATCGAATAATTGATTGATAGTCAAAGAAAATAATTCGGTGGATCAACTAAATGAGCATTTGAATATGATTTGGACACATGGATGGTCAATTTGAGCACCCTGGTTGATTTGACTAGACATCATGGATTTGGTAGATTCAACTCTAACCATCGATGGTTGTATGTGGACAAGATCTTATCAATTCTAAGGAATTTGGTTAGATCTTGAGGCTATAAATAGAAAACCTGATGGGTCATTATCAGTGTGTGATATGAGTGATACAAGTATGTTGTACACCAATACTAAACATGGTGTGTGTGTTTGTTCAATATGCATTGTGAAGTTTTGATTGCAATGCATTGTTCTTAAGTGTTGTAATAGTGTCTTTAGACACCACCTATTATCTTTGAAGCTTACTCCTCTTCAATTATCTACAATATTGTTTATTTGTTTCGTATTAGGTTACACCCAATGACCAACATGGTATTATATTGATTGGTTGCGACCTCACTTGTTGTCCACAAATTTTGTTGTGGTGGATCCATTATGTAATTGAGTCTAGGTCAGTGATTTGTTGAAGGTAACTTGTGGAAATAGATTAGATATTTCAAGATATCGAAGATGGCTTCGAAGATCAATCCTATTGTTTTAAATGGAACAAATTATGTTGTATGGGAACCAAACATGGAAACCTACTGAAGATTAAAGGATTGTGGCAATATATGAAGAATATGATTGCAGATATAATATATGAAGAATATAATTCCAGATACAACCATGACCTATATTTCACAGGAGATTCGATTTCACATCAATGGAATCAACTTCCCTCATAAATTCTAGAAGAAGATGAAGTCTATATCCAACAAATTCAATGAAATTCACATCATGAAATTGGAGAAAGAGTTGATCTCTCTCGATCATCATTCTTTCGATAGAATCAAGGACTATTTGGCACATGTGAAGAAACTACAATTGAAATTGGGTGAATGTGGAAAGAAATATTTAAATAAATGAGCATAACTTATCGAGATGGTCCTATGAATTTGAGAACACCATTAGACGTGTTTGTTTCAACTTTTTTCACCATCTAGCAGGCATGCAAGGAAGATGGTAAGGATTACACCATTGAATCTTTCTATGTATTACTGATCAATGATCAACATAGATTGCTTGATGAATGTAAAATTGGTATAAAACATCAAGCTCACTTTCTCAAGGGAAAGGGAAAGTTGAATCACAAGGAAAGAGGAATTTTTAATACCCCTATACAAAGACTGGGATGCCTCAACTAGAAATCTAAAGGGAAGACATATGCACCTCGTCTAAATCAAAAGAGAAGACATGTCAGTACTATGGAAATATTGGACATGTGTATAAAGTATACTACAAGAAGAGATATAGCCTAGAGGAGACATTCAAGCACCTTGAAGGAGACATGTCGGTTGTTCGTCGACCCACTTATAATTTCACCTTCCAAGTTGGAAATTCTCATGCATTTCTTTCTCATTCTATATAGAATGAATGGGTAGTTGATTCTAGTTGCATGAATCATATGGATAACTGTGTTTCCTTGTTCATTTCTTTAGAAACGTTATGGAGAGAAATATCTATGTTGTTGATGACTTTTCTCTTGACATTGTTGGTCGAAGTGATTTTCTTTGTCGACATGGGGAAATTGCTGGAATTTATCATGTACCAAACCTCAGAACAAATTTTTGTTTGGTTTCTCAATTAACACGGATAGGTAATATTTTGGAGATTTTCCATATCAGTTATTTATTCAATATTTGAAGAAAGGTCATTCGATTGTCACCAGAGAGTTTCTCGACCGGAAGGACAATTCTATAATTTTTGTGACATGAATCAACCTGACTCTGAACCGTCTTCTCTTATTGCTCACATCGATGAATGAATTCGAAATTGGAATGAACGAATCAGACACCTAAATTTTTGAAATCTTCAGTTGATGGAAACTCAAAATATGGTTGTTGGTCTACCTAAATTTTTCTCCCTGATGGAGTTTGTAAAGGATGTGTGATTGGAAAGCATCATATGCAACCCTTCGACTCTGGAAAAGCATGGAAAACACAGGATTTGGTTCGACTAATATTTGTCACATCAATATACCTTCCTAAGCAAGTGAAAGGTATATTTTGACTTTTATTGATGATCTCTCTCGTTTCACTTGGGTTTATTTCCTAAAAAACAAGAATCTTGTCTTTAAAAATTTCAAATAAATTAGGGCCTTTTCTAAAAATAAATGTGGTTGGCCCATTAATTGCTTGAGATCGGAGAATGGTGGTGAGTATGTGAATTTCCATTTCGAAGAATACTTTGTTCGATCTGGAATTGACTAGCAGTGATTGGTTCCTCATTCCCCTCAGTGTAATGGTATTGCAAAAAGAAATAATTAGACATTAGTTAAAATGGCTAGATGTATTTTGCAAGACAAAGATTTTTCTCCTCGCTTCTGGGCTGAAGCTATTTATTGTGAAAACCATCTAATCAATCACATCTTGAATTGAGTTGTTACTTCAATGACTCTAGTCAAATAATGGTGTGGAATGAATCCCTTAGTAGGCCACCTCCATGAGTTTGGACGTGTTTTTGGGACTCGTGTTTTCGATGATTTCCAAAAGAAATTAGATGCAAAGAGTCATTATTGCATCATGATGGGATAATCTGAAGAGTCTAAAGCCTATAGATTGTTTGACCTTGTCAAACAACATATCATTATCAAAATAAATATATGGTTTATGAGAAGTATTCTAGCGTCAAGTTGTTGAATGCCTCCTCTCAATTGTTATATGATGATCACTTTGATGTTGTTTCTGACTCTGGTTCTCATGTCCTATTTTTTTAGTCCTTTGAATGGATAGTCAAACTCTGTTCTTGTTTTGACTGAGCCATTGACCTATGATTCAATTAGTCAGTTTATTTATAATTCTATTTTGAATAGTCTTCCATCTCCTCCAACTGAAACTATTCCAACTTCTAATCGACATTTTGTAATGAACAACATTTTTCCCCTTTCTTGTCTACCTGGATGGGCTACCAATATAATTGAATTTGTTGTTCCTAATGTCGGTGATGTTTCCTCAGGCTTATAAACTCATAGTCGCAAGAAACATGTCATTGTTTCTTCGTTGACTTGTGTTCTTGAAACCTATGATCTTGTTACCTACTCAGATGCACAAGGACAACCTATGATCTTGTATTGTTCTTGAAACCTATGACCTTGTTAGAAATTCTCTGTTGAAGAATCAAACTTTATATTTAGTTCCTCGGCCTCAAGGGAAGAACATTGTGAAGTTTTGATGGGTCTATGTGACCAAATTAACCTCTAAATGTGTTTTTGAGCATTACAAATCTTGCTTGGTTGCAAAGAGATTTTCTAAACTAGAAGGCATCAAATAAACTAAGACCTTTGCCCCTATTGTGAAGATGAAATTTGTTCGATCGATTATTTCCATTGCTTCTCATTTTGGATGGTAGATCCACCATATGTATGTGAAGAGTGATTTTCTTCATGGCATCTTTTATGAATAAATTTTAATGGAAAAACCTCCTTGTTTTATGACAGCTTCTATCTTGGTTTTATGGCAGATTCTATCATGGCGACTTTCCAAACTTTTATTGATCTTATTAGTGAATATTATTCCCTTCAGGAAACCCTTCTTGTAGGGCCTTTTTTTTCATGGTTTGTATCTACCAAACAAGGGACTGCTAACCTTGAGGCACTAGTCTCCTACTCTAGTCCACAAACATTGAATAACCAATTCTTAGAGGGGAATCTTTTTGAACACACAATCCCTAAGTGGAGTTAAGGAACTAAGATTAAATATTAACAACCAACCAAAAAAACCCTAAAAAATAAAATCATTTCTTTTACTTCAAATAAAATATAAAAGATATAAAAGATATCTCTTCAAAAAATATGTATTCATTGTCTAGTGCAAATTTAACAGATTATTTTCATTTTCTATACATTTTGTCTAAGGGTTTACGGTAATTTGTTGATCTTTAACTCTAATAGGAAAAACTTTCCCCACGAAATTGTGATTAAAGGTTTTATCGAATATTGTGTGGGTTGATTTAAGAGGTTTATCAATTCTGGAAATCAAATTGCAATGAAGAAAATTGGAATTGGTTAAACCCTAAAGCTAGGGTTTAACCCTAAATGGTGAATTCCAACCCTACCCTAGATATATTTTCACTTTTGGATTGTATATAAGGGATATATAGCTCTTTATAATGGTGATTGTTTTATCCTAAGTGATTCATAGCTGTTATTTTACATTTTGGAGATTTTTGGTGAAACCCTAAGGGGATTCACCACTTTCTTTGCAAGTTTAAGTTAATTGCATTGTTATTATTCATTTATACTTACAATTATTCATTATTGGGTATTTTTTACATAGTTTATTCATTTCCCTAGGAAAATTATCCAAGTTATATTATTACAAGTGTTTTTAGACACTCTTGGGGTGTTTTTCCTCACCCAAAATCTGCATTTTCTGCGTTATTTATCATATATCAGCTTCTAGAGTTTGTGGAAAGCATAAATCTTGTCCAATTTTCAGAATACATCTAAGGGGTAACTCAATTGTATCATTTTTTCTTGTTTCATGTGATTAGATCTCATTCTTGTGCGGTAAAAAGTAGTTGTTTCTTCATCCAAAGAGTGACATCATAGTGTTGATTTATATTTCTACTATAGCATATTTATTTCAGATCTCAGTACTTAATTAATTATTTCCTAACCCTCTTTATATTGTGGTAGTTATTTCCCTAGTTCTTATTTGAATATTCTCAAATCATTTGGCTACTCCATTGACACTATTCTATCTAACTATATATCAAGGTGTGTGTTTTGGAAGTGACTTGTATGGTAAGCTATCTAAAGGTACTGTACAGGTTCATTTCCATAGATTTGGATACCCCCTATGGCTTCAAGGGTTTGGCGTAAATT
This sequence comes from Picea engelmannii, assembly GCA_009831015.1. Taxonomy (NCBI): domain Eukaryota; kingdom Viridiplantae; phylum Streptophyta; class Pinopsida; order Pinales; family Pinaceae; genus Picea; species Picea engelmannii. The sequence continues at coordinate 700,591 of ML798339.1, read as the reverse complement.
GAAGGGGAAATTGTTATAAGGTGATAGTGGAGTGTTTCTAGTGTTGTTATTATCCCCATTATTACCTCTACAAAGGCTACTAATTTGGGCGATAACATTTTTTGGCATTGTTTCCAAGGATGAATTTGTGAATGTGTTTTACAAATACATATTTGTTGATTTATTTCTTAGATCTTAACGAAATTATCCCACCTCGACATTAGGTAATTTATTTGTATTTGTATATTGATGAGATTATTGTTATTGCTAACTTGATTGTCTCATCTAGAAACTCCACCAAATACAAATACAAAAAAAAGGTACTATACAAGAAGGAACACCCAAGGTATACTTCATCTTGTTACTAAACCTAAACTTGTTTATCATAGAAGGAAGCTTAGGCTTCAGGAAAGGGAAGTAAATAATTATTTAGGTTTCCAATATTTATATGATATAAGAATATTATTTGTTTATTCAATTCCTCTAATGCAAAATCAAATGGTTGCTCGATGATTGAAAAATGCCTTCAAACCATTTTATTTCTCTAACATTGCAGTTTATCCTCATGATTTTTCGTCTTCTTTAGAGAAATTGCCTGTATTCCATGGTGATAATGTTATTGGTGCAAAAGAGTATTGGGATGTGTTCATTGAGCATATCACTACTTTGGGAGTATTTCATATGGATTTTTTTATATAAAAGAGTTTTTTTGTCATTAAAAATTGATGTGAGGAAGTGGTTTTTATCATTACTTGATCATATCATTAACTCCTTTCAAGCATGCTAGAATTTTTTCCTTGATAGATTGGTGGAAAAGAAAGATGATCAATTTCTTTTGAATGCTTTTAATAACATTAAGAGAAATAAAAATAAAACTATTGATGAGTTTATCTACATATTTGAAAAGATTGTACAAGATATTCCTCAAACTCATAAACTGACTATGAAAACCATATTGATATATTACATGAATTATTTTCAAGGGAATTTTAGAATCTTCCTTAATGATGTGAATCCTATTGATCTTGCGACTTCCAAACACAAGGCCAAGATCATCGACGAAACTTGGGATCTCTTAGGGAAGTTGGATATAATGAATTTACTTGGGGCCAAAGGTGATCACAAGAAGAAAATAGCTCCTACCATTAAGCCTACTTCTGATCCTATATCTACTCTCATGGAGGAGATAAAAAATATACAAGTATCGTTCACGCAAAACAACTAATGCATTATAAGACAAGATTGTATAAATGGAAAGAAATCAACACCATTATAGCTATCATCCAAGAAATGGATACAGAGGCCCATTGTTGAATCAAAGACCTCCTACATTGTTGGAACCTACCAACATGGTATGGAATGGACATTGTTATTACTGCAGGGCTTGTAAGTGTCTCCATGATGAAAATACTTGTGGTATTTGCCTGGGATCAACCAAATTAGGTAATCAAAGCATTGAAGCACCCTTGGACACTTGTAACAATTTGTTTGACAAACTGGATTATCAGGATTGGTATTTGATGGATAATGATTAAAGGGAATAAGAGATAGTAGTCAGATTATTTGGGGAAATACCTTCTCTAGAAGAGATAAATCTGATGTGTGAGAATGAATAGAGAGATATAACCGATCAAATAAAGAGAAGTAACCCTATGCAAGATCAACCAGGACCTTCCAATCCCCAAGAAGAGGATAATCAAGTTGCAAGGCCAAATAGACCCAATGCATAGGTACCACAAAGTCATTCTTCAACAAGAATCTCTCTTGAGATGATGCTAGATGTGACAAGATGGTTTAGTAATGCCAAAATTCCCATTCCTATTGTCGATTTAACAAGGTTCCTTCCATGAAGAATCAAGTTAAAGATTTTTTTGCACTTGAAGAAACCAGTTAAGAAACTCATCGTGTAAGTGAAAATGAATATGTCATTATTATTCTTCAAAGTATGCACAAAGGAAGAAACAAGTTGAAGCACCAACCCTTTTTCATATCATTGATAGTGGAAGACTTTCTCTTACATAATTGTATGTTGGACTATAAATCCTCAACCAATGTGATGTCTCTCGAGGTGATGAAATTTTTTGGTTTGAAAAATTAGAGGCCATATAGGAATATTTGTGCCATGGACTCCATGGAATTCAAAGTTTGTGGATTAATCAAAGATATTTAAGTATTCTTGGATTCTCATCAAGGTATTTTCTTGGTAATGGACGTGGTGGTCATCAATATTCCCAATTCCATGGGAATGATTCTATCCAAAAAGTGGGTCGTTGACCTTGGAGGTAGTATTTATATGGACTTATCATATGCCATTATTCCAAAATTTTAGGGTATTCCAGTCATCTTACACAGAGAGCAGATGAAGAAATATGATGTGGAGGAAACATGGGACCCCAAGAATAAATTGGTTTTCTTTAAAGAATATATTGGATTCTACATTGTGTTTATAACAAAATTAGCTCCTTAGAAAGAATTTGACACCATTTGGAAGATGAATTTTGATGGGGCCAAGTGCCAAGCAAGTATGGTCATAGGTATTGTTTTAACTTCCCATGAAGGAAATGTTTCATGTTACGTTTTTTTTGGAATTTGAAGCAACTAAAAATGTAGTTGAATATGTTCAGCACTTTTACTTGGTTTAAATTTAGCTAAGAATCTTGGAATTAATATTTTGAAAATCATTGGTGATTCTAACCTAGTTGTTTTGAAAGTAAAAGGCCTTTAGGATTATAAAAATGAAAGATTTAAAAGACATAGAAATGCAGTGTGGGATTCCATGGAATGGTTGGATGCACTATCCTTGGAAGTAGAACCAACGGAATTGAATAAAAAGTCCAATGAAATAGTTTTCTTCATTGCAATGCTACAATTTTTTTATGATTTAGTGAAAATTAGAAAAATGGAGATTATTTTCAGACCATCAATCCTACATAACTTCGTCAATTTCTAGGTTTTCAATAATAATTCATAGATTTTGAGATTCATGAAAAAAATGTAGGAATTTTTTGGGAACCATATCGAATGGAGAGAAGAAGGTTTAGAAGAGGAAATAAAGGAAAATGGGATTCTAGCAGGCCTTGTACCTCTTGAAGGATTGTTCAACACGCATGATAGGTATAAGGAGAAGAAAGAGATGATTAATCCCAATGAATATGATGTATTCAATATTGGATCAACCAAGAATCCAAAGATGATAAATATTGATAAAGGAATATCAGGAAAAGAAATAAAGGAAATCGAAAATATTATCATAGAATTCAGGGATTTGTTTTCCGTATCCTATAATGAGTCGAATGCCCAAAAGGGAGATATAATTCAACACATATACCCTTGAAGAAATGTGCCAATACATTTTAACATAACCTGAGACAGATTAATCCAAAGTTGGTCCCTATTGTGAAAAAAGATTTTCGAAAAATATACGAAGAAAGAATCATTGTGTCCATAAGACAGTCTGCTTGGATCTCTAATCTAGTGATAGTTTGAAAGAATATCGATGAGATAATGATTTTGTGGACTTAAAAAATATCAATGAAGCATATAAGAAAAACAATTATCCTTTACCAAACAAAGAAAATATAATACAAAGAATCATTGGATCATAAATGTTGTCATTATGGATGGTTCCTCAAGTTACAATCAAGTATGGGTGAAAAAAAATGACAGACATAAGACAACATTCACCACACCTTGGGGCACTTATGAGTATTTGAGGATACCCTTTGGTATGATCAATGCAAGTGCTACATTCTAGAGAGTCATGGATTATTCATTTAGAGATATCATGGGAAGAATAATTGATATTTATCAAGATGATTTCACAGAGTTCTCAAAGGAAACGAAATCCCATTGAACCCAAAGAAGTCAGTATTTGAGGTCATTGAAGGAAATATTATCAGGTATATTGTTTCAGAAGTCGGGGTAAAAGTTGATCCCAAGAGGATAAAAGTAATTAAGGAAATTACTCTACCCAAAACATAGAAGGCTTTGCAATCATTTTTTGGAAAGATCAGTTTCATCTGAATATTCATCCCAAATTTTTCTAAGATCACCAATACCATAACGAATTTGATAAAGAAAGACGTCATTTTCAAATGGGATGAAGCCAGTAAGATAGCCTTCGAACTTATCAAGGAATCTATTGTAAAATATCTGGTATTGGTAATTCCAAATTATTCCAAGAATTTTTAATTTTTTTCTTTTACTTCTAACGATACAATTTCAGGTGTTAAATAATGATAAAGATGAAGAACAACCATGTATCCTTTATGAGTAAAGTTCTCAATGATGCCAAATTAAAATTTTCCATTATGGAGAAGCAATCTTATGTTTTGTTCAAATCCTTGAAGCATTTCAAAACGTATGTTGGATATTCCAAAGTGATTTCCTATGTGCCTCGTCTAGTTGTAAGAGATATATTGGCTCAACAATATTGTTTGGGATCTAGAGGCAAGTGGGTGACTAAGATTCAAGAATTTATGATTTGGAAATTGCACCCACAAAATTCATCAAAGGCATAGGTTTAGCGTATATTTTAGTTGAAGGAAATGAATTTTCTCTTAGATTATAGGATGATGCATCACCTATGATTTCATCAATAATTGAAGAATTGGAGCATAATGATTGGTACATAGATATCATTTTCTATCTCAAGAACCTTACAACTCCAAGGCATTGTCCAGATCACAAGAAGAGAGATTTAAGATTAAATGACTCTAAATATTGTTTTGTTGGCAAAGGCCTTGGATGGAGAAATATGGATGGTTTGATTCTTGGATGTGTGGACCCAAAATAAGAAAAGAAGTTAATGGATGAATTTCATAATTTACTATGTGGAGGAGATCATGTAGCAAAGACTACCTCCCACAACATTCTAAGAGATGGTTACTATTGGCAAAGTATATTTTTAGATGTGCATAAGTTTGTTATATTTTTTTAGTCGTGTCAATTATTCTTAGGGAAGAAGAAGCTAGTATCTCTCCCTCTTCAACCAGTTGTAGTGGAAGCACCCTTCCAACAATGGGGCCTTGATTTTAGTGGTGAATTCAAGGAAAAATCAACAATTGTCATAAGTGGATTCTTACAACTACAAATTATTTCACCATATGGGTTGAAATAGTACCAACAAAGAGGGCCATGGATAAAGGTGTGATGGATTTCTTAAAAGAAAGGATTATCACTCATTTCAGAGTGACAACAAATATCACTACCAACAATTCCAAAGCATTCAATTTTACAAAGTTGTCAAAATTTTGTTTTGATTGTGGAATTGTCCTATCCCACACCTCCAATTATTATCCCCAAGTAAATGGCCTCGCTTAGTCAAGAAATAAGAATTTGATGAACATTATTAAGAAGATGGTGGGGGACAATGTTATGAGGAAAATCTCTCTATCACTAGGGGAAAACCACAACAGATGGAACAACACCCAGAAATCAACTCTAATCTCAAGTATGCTAGATAAATGAAAATGATAACAAGAGAAGGATATAAGCCTACCTCATCCATACATCCAAAGAAGACAATGGTTGAGCTCACAACCCAAATCTTTATACCTATAACTTGTCCTCAACATCCAAGATATGCAAACATTTTGAAATTATATAGAATGTTAGCATATAAACTAGAATAATCCATTAAAGTGCATAGAAAATATGCTCATGGAAAGTAATAAAAATATTTGCAACATATAATTGGACAAGAAAAGAGTATTTCTATTAATGTAATCAACAAAAGTACATAGGTGACAAAATTTTGTAACGACACATATCGAAACCAAGAAACTAAGTCCCTCCATTTGGGCCTTCACCACTTGATATGTATTTATGAGAGGAATGAAAAGAATAACAGACTGAATACAATAACACATAGATACTGAGAACAACAACACATATCCAGTGAACAATAACTTCTATTGAATAATAGGTTGAAATTGTAAAACTGCATAACCGAAAACAACTTGCTTGAATGGTGGTAGTTATCTCTAAGAAGAGATGTGGATTCTATGTGCATCCTTCTGAGAATAATGATTGCAATGAGGCTCTAGAGGAATTTTTAGCATTACTCATGAATTCCAAAACCCTAGACAGCCAAAAACATAACCCTAGGAGATGAAATGCCAAAATTTATGTGGGCCTCGATGGGTAAGTTGGTACCTCAACTTCACGGGGTCGTAACTTTTGCGTACGACCTTGGTTTTAGGTGTGTGATAGCTCGTTGGAAAGGTAATTTTGAGAAATACACATTATGTAGTCAAAATATTACTCTGTCTACAATTTGATTGTGGCAAGCCAAAAAAACATTTTTTAGGGCCCCAAAACGGCCCTAGAAGTACAGAAAGATGTATTGACATGAAAACATCCAAAATAAGCCAGTTGGATTAGGTGGGAGGCCTCCAATATCCACCTGGAAGATGTGTAGGGATTCATACAACCCTGGAAGTGTAGAACCCACAATTACAAAGAATAACAGAAGAATGTGTTGAACTAAAAATTGTCAAGAGGAGCTAGTTGGAATAGGTGGGTGGCCACCAATATCCAACTGGATCATTCCTCCCCCCTTAGGAAGAAATTGTCTCCATTGTGTTGAGTGCCCCCATCAGGTGAGGAAACGTTTTTTGAATTTGGCCCCGAGTGAGCCACTTGTCTTGGTGTAGGAGTTTCCCTGCCTTGACAACCCGATAAAGTTGGATCCTCTGTTGTCAAGTGCCCTTGACCTGTGTGTCCACTATATGATCAGTGGATTCCTATTCCATGGAGTCCGAGTTGAGATTTTTTTGTTGTCAATTGTCCTGTGATCTCTGAGGTGTCCAATAATGGTGGAAAATATGGTTGAAGTAGGTCCACATTGAACATTGGGTGAAAGCCAAGGAAGGGTGGAGTGTTGAGCTCAAAATAATTGCTACCCACAACCTTAGTGATAGTATAAGACCCATAGAAAAGTGGGTGGATCTTTCGATGGGGCCCTGTAAGGTGCTCTTTCTACAAATGTAACTAGACCTTGTCTCCCACATGAAACTGGTGTGATACCCGGTGTTGATCATGGTGTTCCTTGTACTTAGCATTGGCTTTCTACAAAATCTCATGGACCTGTTGGGGGATATGATGAATCCGCTCAATGAATCTAGTGGATTTGTTAGCCTCAAAATGAACATGGGAAGATTAGGCTTGTGTGGTTGCAAGAGGTAGTGTAACATCAATGGGACCCAAGGATTGGAATCCCAACCCTACCTGAAATGGGCTATGGTCGGTGGAGATATGGAGAGCCTTGTTGTAGTTTTGTTGAACATAGGGAAGACTCTCATCCCATGTATGCAGATGCTTAGAGTTGTACATGCACAGGATGTGCACAATCATATGATTGATTACTTCTTTCTCACCATCGGTTTGGGGTGGAAAGCAGTGGATTTAGTGAGCTTGGTGCCCAATAGTGACCAGCGACTCGACCAAAATGTGTTGAGGAACATGTTGTCCCGACCTGAGGTGATGTTTTGTGGTATCTAAAAATGGACCCACACCCATTCGAAGAAGAGTTTGTCATTATCCGTCGATGTGATGATCTTCTTGCAGGATGTGATAATGGTCATCTTCAAAAATTGATCAACCACCACAAATACAAAATCATTGTCATTCTTGGTGGATGGAAGGCCAAACATGTAATCCATCGAGATGGATTCCCAAGGCCTCTTAGGAGTAGGAATAGGGGTTTATAATCCTTGATTCTTGATGGTTGGATTGGAAATGGCACAGGCAATGCAAGATCTGATATACTTGTTGATGTCTTGTCGAATTTTTTTCCAATAAAAATGTTTCTGTACAACGGCAACATTTTTCTCCACGCAAAAATGTCCTACCATCTGAATGTAGTGAGCCTCTCAAATCATCTTTGCACACTCGCTTGTGTGAACACCTAGGTAGCACATATGGCATAACATTCCATCTTGGATGTGAAAATTGGTGACATTCGATCATGTACCTAAGAGTTGATAGGTGGTGGTGAAGTCAGCGTCATGATGATAAAGTTGGGGCCACTCATATGCCTCATGCCCAAAATAATGGAGTAGTGTGGTGAGTGCAACAACGAGAGGGGGACCTAAGGAAGTCAATGACATGATATGTGCTCCATGTTTTATACTTGATGTTGAGATGGAACTGTTGTAGATATTTGGACCACTTTTGATGGCGGTCATTCTTGAACTTCCCCTGTGTTTGTATGAACTACAGAGGATTGTGATAAGTGTGGATGATTGTCTCCTCTCCCAGAATGTAATGTTTCCATTGACGACAGGCTTGCACAATGGAATACATTTCTTTGTCATAGGTGGGGTATTTTCGGACAGTATCTGAAAGTGTTTAACTATGGTATGTTACTGGATGACCATGTTGAGTGAGAATTGTGCCTACATCATAGTCGGAGGCATCAGTCTCAATATTGAATGGTTGTTGTAGATCAGGTAAGGAGAGTACTGGATTTGAGAAGAAGTGATGCTTCAAATCATCATTTTCTTATTATTGTTCCTACCCCCATGCCAAATTTTCCTTACCACTACCCTTGGTTACTTGGCTAAGGGCCCATGCAATATGGGAGAATCCCAACACGAACCTTCGGTAGAAGTTGGCAAGTTCCAAGAAGCTTTGAAGCTCGGTTAGTGTGGTCGGGGCTGGCCAGTCATGAATGAATTGGATCTTAACTAGATTCACATGTACCCCATGCTCATCAAAAATGTAGCCCAAGTATTGGACCTTATTCATGTCAAAGTATCATTTTTCCAAGCTGGCATATAGCTTGTGTTGTCGCAGAGGGCCCAAAACCTGTTGAATATGCTACATGTGCTCCTCCCAAGTTTTGCAGAAGATAAGGATTTCATCTAGATATACCACCACAAAAGAGTTGGTCAAGGGTCTCAATACATCTTCCATCAATCTCATGAAATTTGTTGGTGCATTTGTTAAGCCAAAGGGCATGACCAGCCATTCGAGGAGACATTCTTTAGATTTCAAAGTTATCTTCCATACATCATTTGGTTCGATGGGAACCTAGTGGTAGCCATAATTTAGGTCAATCTTGCTGAAGAAATTTCCCCCCTTGAGTTGGTCAAGAAGGTCATCAATTTGGAGAATTGGGTACCGATTCCTGACTGTGATTTTGTGTAATTCTTTGTAATCAATGCAAAGTTTCCTGGTCTCGTCTTTCTTCTACACTAGCACAATTGGGTTTTTGCAAGGGGAGGAGTTGGGTCGGATGTGCCCCTTTTGAAGCATCTCTTGAATCTGGCGCTTGATTTCATCATTTTCCATCAACGAGAAACGATAGAATGGTCCATTAGGCCATGGTAGATCGGGGGTTAGATAAATTGAATGCTTGACTTGGCAGTGCATCGGCACCCCAGTGGGTGAGGAGAAGATGTCTCTGTAATATTCCACAATCCCATCCACTTGCTTATGCTACAAAGAGAGGCTCTATGTAGAGGTCAAGGATGTGGCAGCGACCTTTTTATTACTGCAAGCATGGATCACAAAGAAGACGAACTTCCAGGTCTATGAAATGACCTTATTGTGTTGCTTAGCAGAGATTAAAGAAATAGCAATTGGCGATGCTACCTCTGGTATCATGTACAATTGTCTACCCAAAGTAATAATAGCATTGCGGGTTCTACAATCATAGAAAGCATGTCGCTTCCACAAATATGGATGGCCTAAAATAAAATCACAAAATTCAAGGGGAGAAATATCACACAATACCTCATCTTTGAAAGGCTTGATGTTGTAGGGAAGACGACATTGTTGGTTGATGTGGAGATCTCATCCTTGGCGAAGCCATCCCATGGTGTAGGGTTGTAGGTGTATTTTTATCGACAGGTCCAGTTGCTTGATGAGATCTGGTGAAATTAGGTTCTTTTGACCGTCGTTGTCGACAATGAAATGTAGCGGAGTCCCCTTTACCCACATCTATGAGTGAAAGAGGTGTTCCCCTTCCTCTGTTTCTTCTAGTTCGCTTGGTTGGAATTTGGTGGTAGAGAAAGTGGATCTAGGTTCAAAATCAATGATCTGATTCCAATATTCTAGATTTGATTCAGAGTTAGAATCTACCTCTGACTCGGAAGATTTCATCTCGGCCACTAGTGATTTCTTGGAGAAACATTCTTTGGTGTTGTGCCAAGGGATTTTATGGTATTCACACCATTTTCCTGTGTCCTTCTTGGGTTTCTTCTTGGACTGGTTGTCCTGAGAGTGGACATATTTGCTTTGTCCCTTGTTTTGTGGGTTGGGGATGCCTTTTACCTACTTCGGTTGTGAGGAGTTTGCAGATCCAAACTCTCGCCTCTTCTGCTTAAATTTATGTTCGATCTTGACAACATAACTATAAGCCACACCTAATTATGCAATGTCTAGAAACTCCATTTCTGTTTGAATGTATCTATGCAGACAACTTCAGTATTTGAGCACTAGATGTCATTCAAAGTCTTTGATACTCAATTTCGTGCACAGGGAATGGAAAATATTGGTGAAATATGGTATTGTTTGGTCCCTTTCCTAACGCAATGTGGTCCATCCTGTTTACTGGTCCTCGTAGCTTCCAATAGGGTAGTATTGTTCTTTAATGGAATCCCTGAAGGAATCCCATGTGGGGGTGTTGTTGGGAAATAATACCCTACGGACCAGTAAGCTAGGGTTAGACTTGCATGCAGATCATGACCTTAAAGAAATCACTTTTAACCTATCACCCCAAAACTTAAAACCCTTTTTCACATACAAGCATGGAAAAGACCTACTAACCTTTTTACTGATGTTTGGTGTAGATCCTCCGTTGCGCTTTATCCACTTGCTTGCGCTGCTCCTTCCAAAGACAATCCTGCAATCAAGACAAAACACTACGCATGCATGTTATTCTTCTACTTGAGGGTTAGAGATTAAGCATAAATCGAATAAATCATATATAACTCATGCATTGGGACGGGAAAAGTATTCTTTATTATTTTCAAGATGAATCAACTTACAATCAATGTTGAGACCGGCCACCGTTCCTTGATCCCGATCCTGGGCTCCTCCTCTTCTTTGTCCTCCAACTGCTTTTCTTTAATTCTCCTTAAGCTTGAGGAAAGGCTAAAGGGTTGGGACAAATGGATTCGGAAATTGGGCAGAGTTTCTTTGCTATAATTTTCCTCCTCCAAATAGTACCCCTACCCCTTCTTTTATAGGCTAGAAGGAGCTAGGGTTTTGGATGAACTCTCGGCCATGCATAGCTGGGAGTTTCAGTTAACTGACCCATAGCTTTTTGTCCTGTCGAAAAATTTCCTGTTTTTGTGCTTTGTTAGGTAAATGCGGGTTGTAGTAGGCCTACCAACGTTCCAACGTGTGCAGTAGTAGGCCTACCAGTGTTCCAACGCGTGTAGTAGTGGGTTAGGGCGCGTGTACCTTCACCCAAGAGGATTTTCAAAGAGGTTTTTCAGCAGATGTTTTGGCAATGAATGGATATGAGTTGGCCTAATGCCAGGTAAGCATGTGTGGTTCAATTTAGGGTTATAACAGATGCCCCCTAATGTGTGAGTTCAGAAGAGCATCTGATGGCTGAAATACATTACCAATCTTTTACCAATCTGTACTGATATGCTGAACAAGGGAGCCCAAGAATCAGGAATCAAGAGGTGTCTTCTGCAAAATAACAAATGTCTCACCGAGGTGGGCATACCCATGCTCGGGATAAAATAGAACCATGGCTACCAATCAAATACACTGTAGAACAATACACAACGGAGCTACATCTCGAAATCAGAAAGATATACATGTAACGTATCCATCTCTCAGAAGCTGATTCGGCCGGATGGTTGTACTTTAGAGCTCGAGAAACAACTTCAAAATCTTCTAAACTTGGGTAGGAGTGTAATATGAGTGTACGACTCGTCGGTTATGGACTTGACAATCTTGATGATCAGACTGAAGGCTTCAGTGATTTCGAAAAAAGACTTGATCGGATGTTTAGAATGGCCAGGCATGCAGGCAAGAGACATATTGAAGAGGGGCTGACTTAGGCTCAATGAAAAACTTCCCTTGGACAATAGCACAACAAGTGATAAGACTCAGGCAACATATTTGTTAATCATAAGTCTACGAAGCAAGAGGCAACACAAACTCTCCATATGTTTGGAAGAGTAACCAAACAGTGGAGGACACAACTCTATATAGCGAGCAAAGCTTCCTAAGGTCGTACTACATCCCATAGTCTGATGAATCAAACGGACAGATGTGCTTTATCCAAGGGCGACTCATTAGGCTGCCAATAAAGAAAATACTTTTCCCATCCTCTTTTTGGGGTATATTTGATTTTTTTTTTGTTCTTTTTGATAGTTTTTGAAAAAGAATAAAGGAATAGTATGTTACAATGGAGGAACGAGTATAGCAAACATACAAGCTCAAGGCACAAGGACAAGACTGATGTTCTGGGAAATGAAACTCGGGAAAAATCCTCCAGTGGCCAAAGGTGTTAAGACGCAGAAGCAAACTGTTACAAGGTTGATGGGTAAGGTATGCAAATGTGGTTGATAGAACACACGATGGTAACGTCCTTCGATGTAATTTTAACAAGCCCAGAGAAGGGGAGATCGGCGATTTTTCATATTTAGAGATTCTGAAAAAGCATAAAAGGAAACTCCATTGGGGTACCTTTTTCGACAATAGTCTAGTCGGTTCGAAAAAGGGGTAAACTAGCACCGATTAGATATCAATTCAAAACCATTTTAACGAGTGTGACAAGGACAAGATCACTCGGCTATTTTTCCAATTTTAAGGAGTCTGAAAAAAGCTTAACTATGGACTCCGTCAAGAATGTTCTTCTGGACCCTTTTAACGAGTGTGAAAGAATAAGGTCACTCGGCGATCTTTTCAATTTTAGGGAGTCTGAAAAGAGCTTAACTATGGACTCTGGGGGGGGTTTCTTTTTCGTAAATTTAGTCCCTCAGGCCCGAAAAAGGAATAAAATCTTACCTGAGGATACTCTTCTAAAGAAATTGAATTTGATAGAGTATTCCTTTGTTCGTACAATTGACCGTCCGGACCGAAAAAGGGGTAAACTACCGCCGGACAGACGTGACTTCAAATTTCAGTTTAACGAGCGTGAAAGGCCACAAGATCACTCGAAAATCTTTTCATGTTTAGAGGGTCTGAAAAGGGCTTAAAAGGAGACTCGTTATGTTTTGGGAGTCTGGAGGTAAAGAGTGGAAAAGACCCATGCGAATGAGGCTCAAACTAGTATTTAGGAAAGACTATACGGACTCCCGAGCCTACAGTGTTGTTTGAAAATGGCATGGACACCATAATGCAACCAGGACCTACCTAAAGCATCCATGTTTGGTAAGCTCTACCACCAAGTTGCGACACTTCTATAACAGATATGACGGTTCTGTGTCACAATCAGATGGGATCGATCCTAGATCATAAGAACAAAAGGCAACGAGATGCAACAGTTGGGATGAAATCCTACCCTATATGCTCAAGTTGATTTTTGAAAAAAAAAAAAATTATGGACCGTCAATATATATTTTTTTATTTTATTTTTTGAAACTCAATAAAAATTGTCCCAATACCTTATCAAATCCCTCCCATATAACTCCTGGATCACTCTAAATGGTTTTTGGTATAAAGAAACTGATAAAGGGGCCCAAAAAAAGTGACAAAAAGAGGCCAAAAAGTATATAAATAGAAGTTGGCCGCTCATTATCACCATTGTTGATTTGGAAATTGACTTTGGAGCCAAAAGACCCCCTTTGCCAAAGATCGTGATTCCGGGAGCTACGGTGGATGAAACGGACTTCTGCTTGGACCAAGTAAGTACAAACTCCCTTGTCTAGCTATTCAATACTTCATTTATTGCATTTAATTGATTTTGGGGGTGGGTGTCGACCTCAAAGAGGTCGGCCCTAGGCAAACGCGGGCTGTCTAGGGACAGCCCGCGGGTACCCGCGACTGTCGCCTCTACAGGCCGCGGGTACCCCCCCGCATGGTGAAAAAAATAATTTAAACAATTATTGACCCCCCTTTTTTGCTTTGTTGTGTTGGTAGGATGTATGTTCAGTGGAGGGGAAGGGAGCATGAGGCCGCCAATGAGTTAGTGGTTGCAAATCCGAACGTTATGGCCGTGTTGACGTAGTGTGGTTTGGTAAAATTCGTTTTGTGTCTGTTTATGCGTGCGCAACCAAGGCTACTGAACGCCTTAGTTGATTACTGGCACCCTGATGCAGAGGCATTCATGCTAGAGGGGCAATCCTTGGTTCCCACCACCGAGGACATTTACTTTTTGACTAGCCTCTCAAGGAGAGGGGAACCAGTCAACTTTCAAAATTTTCCTACGGGGCCGAGCAAAGTCTCAGAGTTGATAGAGGAGTATTGTGAGGTTGGGACCGATCAGAGAACTTCCTCGGTACCCGTTAGTAGGATTATCAGCCTCGCCCTTCAGACTATTTTATCGCTCATTGGGCGGATTACCAGCTCCGCAGTCGTGCATCAGGCTTCGCGCGCACATATGAACTGTGAAATCCAGTACATGAATACACAAAGTTTTGATTGGAGTACCACACTACTAGCGAGCATGAAGAGTCAGTTGACAGCTTGCAGACAGCGGACACACAGGAAATTCGGGTTTGGGACCATCCTGTGTTCATTTTTCTTCGAGAGAGTTCCATGTTTTATTCCTCGGCTGATAGTATGAGGACATATGGCTACTTTCCCCGCAGTATGCAGATGGGCAGCATTACTGCTGCGACGGGGTGGTGGAAGGACCGTAGAGGCCTTCAACGATGACTTTTTTGCTTGGTTGTCACAACAGATCCTGGCTATTGAGGACTACCCATATGCGGGGATCGACTTCTCCAGAGATCCAGAAATACCAGTGCCTCCTGGTGAGGAGTGAGGGGAGATGGGTAAGTCTCCACCTATATAGTTTTTTTTTTTGCATATGTAATTTTTTTTATGTCTTTTTTGATATATATATCATGTTTTTGTATAACAGATATTTTCATGGGTGAACATTTATTGCATGTAGATGTGGAACCCGTGTGACCTACCGACTATGCATGGAACAGGCATCGCCCATGGCCAGAAGCCGCAGCTGTCGCCGTTGGAGGAGCAGTAGTAGCAGGGAACCTCCCAGCAGGAGAGGCCGAGAGGGTCCTGAGGCAAATTGAGAGGAAATTTATTGCGCTCACTCGCACAGTTCCCATGGCAGAGATAGAGGACCTGCCGCCCTCCCTGCGGACTCATATTGTGGGGGTACCTCGAACGTGGGTCCGATTGTTTAGGCGTTTAGGCCAGGCTGTAAATGATTATAACAGGGCCCATAGGCCCTGAACAGACTTCAGAATTTTATGTTCCACGAGCACTGATATGTATATTTTTTTGAGGGCATAAGCCCAGTGACTCGTTATTCTTCCCACTTTTGAGGCGCTTGCGCCCATCTATGTACTCTGAGGATTTTATGATGTTTATATATGATTTTTTTTTATCTCTTTTGTGTCTTATGGATTATGTGTACAAAAATGTATTTACATGTTTATGTTCATGATCTTTTTATATGTAAGCAAGATGCCAATCTAAAATGTGATTAGCTAGAGTATCTGTGATTTGATTTAAACTCCTAGGAACATGAAAATATGTGATATAATCAAAGTTGCATTCCAAGAGACGTACCCTAAGGAATCATCGATGTAAAGTCGGGTCATGAACCCGGTATATTCTGTTTAGCTGCGACACAACCAGTTGAGCGTCTAGATAGACTCGGAGACGAGAGATACCAAATGAAAAAACGTCACGAAGCAACTCAATAACTGCACTATTCTTGGCAACATTATTCGTGGTGTCACCTAAGAATATACCTCTGGAAGATAACAACTGACCCTGTGGTGTAAAGATTACCCAAGCTGCGGAGGCAAGCCTCCGCGTGTGTCGACTAGCACCGTCCGCATACCCAACGAACACCTCAGACTCATTTGACATCTGCCATATTGACGAAAGATAACATCAATGACACGTCCATAACACGTTTTAAAAGAAATGTTTAAAAGTAATAGTACAAAGACTATACATATGTTACAAAAAGTTACCCACAGTGACCGTTCTATGAGTAATACTTCTTGAGGTAGAGCCCATTTCTAGGCTCCGCCAAAGCATTCCCTTCAAAATCGACCAAANGATAAGCGCCCTTTTTTAAAACCTCCTTGACAATGAAGGGTCCGAACCACATGGGTTTAAACTTTCCTGCCCCCAGGGGGTCCTTATCTTGGTCATAGACCAGGAAAAGGTCACCCTCAAAGAAAACTCGATGACGAACGGACCTATCATATTGACACTTGACCTTATGTTTATGAGCCTCGTTGGCCAGGGCCACATCGCGACATTGTTCATCAAGCTACTCAAGGTGTACTAACCATTCTTCAAGCGGAGAAGTGTCTAGCAATAACTGTACTGCCAATTTCAGAGATGGAATTTGACATTCGATGGGCAAGACTGCCTCCAGCCCGTAAACAAGTTGGAAAGGTGAGAAACCGGTTGCAGTCTTAACTGAGGTTTAGTAAGCCCATAATGTCGAGTATAACATCAAATTCCAATTTGACTTGGCTGAGTTGATAGTTCTTTGTAGAATCGTCTTAAGAGTTTTGTTTACAGCTTCCACCTGCCCATTGGCTTGGGGATAGTAAGGTGATGAGTGTTCCTGCCGTAACCCAAGATTTGATGTTAATTCCGACATCATTTGGTTCTGAAAGTGACTTCCATGGTCAATGAAAATCTCCCTCGGGACGTCGAACCGTGCTATAATCTGGTTAAATAAGAAGAGAGTTGCAGTCTCTCCATCATCTTTGAACGCTGGCATAGCTTCGACCCATTTATTGAAGTAGTCGACAGCTACGATGATAAAGTGGTTCCCCCTTGCTGACGAGGGGTTGCATGTAGTGTAATCAATCCCCTATTTAGTGAAGGGACCAATTGTGATGACAGGAAACATGGGAGCTGGATGTGCCCTCATCTTCCGTGAGAAGATTTGGCATGGATGGCACTTCTTGACCTACTCGATACAATCTTTCTTAAGTGTGGGCCAGAAGTAACCTGCTCGTAAAATATTTTGGGTTGTTGCCAACCTGGATAAGTAACCACCACAAGCTCCTGTATGACAATCATTGAGCACTATGATGGCCTCCTCATGAGTGAGACATCGACGCAAGATGCAGTCTACACCTCTCTGATACAACGTATCATTGAGTATGAGATAGTTCTTAGCTTGATGGCGTATTCTTCGATGCTCATCATGAGAAGTAGAGGTGGGGCACTTCAAAGTCTGGAGATAGATCAGTATATCTCTGTACCAGGGGTCTGAAGATTCAATCAAAAACATATCCCCCTGGATAGGCGATTCCTTAGGCACGTCACCTGACTCAACCGAAAGCTCCGAGATAAGTTCTGCGAAGACCAATGACTTTTTGGACTTGACTGAAACGAAGTCTAAGTCAAATTCTTGGAGGATTACCATCCATCTACTGATTTTTCCGCCGATAAATCGTCGTGTCAACATGTACTGGAATGGATTAACAACGGCAACGACGGTGGTCTTGTGAAACAGAACATAGTGACGGAACCATTGAACAGCATGAACTGCTGCCAGCGCAAGTTTTTCGAGATGGGAATAATTAAGTTCCGGTCCTACGAGGCCTTGGCTCAGGTAATAGATCACGTATTCGGAAAACAAATCATCCTCCTGAACTAAAACCATGCCTATGGTTGAATTTGCGGCAGCCAGATATAATAAGAAGTCTTTGTTATAATTCGGTGGTCGTAGCAAAGGTGTAGTAGTGAGGGCGTGTTTTAATGCGTCGAAAGAGCGTTGAGAGGAATCGTCCCAGAAAAAGGGAACATCTTTCTTCAGTAAACGCATAAATCCCTTGGTGATTTCGGCATAGTTGGCGATGAAGCATCGTAAGAAGTTCGCCTTGCCTTGAAGACTTTGAAGTTGTAAGATTGTGTGTGGGGGAGGCAACTGGATTATTGCCTCCACCTTAAGAGGATCAACCATGATCCCCGTTGTTGATACAATAAAACCTAACAATTGTCCTGATTTGACGCAAAAGCTGCACTTGTTGGGATTCAAGCAAATCCTGAAGTATCGATAGCGTTCAAAGATTAGTCTGAGGTGTGTAGGATGATCCTTTCGCTTGCGAGAGCGGGATTCTCAATCATCTAGATAGGCCTCGACTATATGTTTGAGGTCATGAAATGCAAAAGACATGGCCCACTGGAAAGTGGCTCCAGCATTCTTGAGGCCAAAAGGCATCTTACGATAGGCGAATGTACCCCACGGACAAATGAATGTCATTTTGTGTTGGTCCTCAGGTTTGATTTGGATTTGATTATATCCCGAAAAACCATCCATGAATGAAAAGGATTCACAACTGGCACATTCATCAATGATCTGGTCGATGAATGGGGTTGGATAATTATCTTTTGGACATGCCTTGTTCAAATCATGGAAATCGGTACACACACGAATCATGCCTTGCTTTTTATCGACTGGCATGGGGTTTGACACCCATTGAGTCAAATGAATAGGGTAAATGAACCCTGCCTTGAGCAATTTCTCCACCTCACTCTTGATGGTTGTTGCTTTCCTAGGATTAACTGGACGAAGTTCTTTTCAGATAGGCTTAGCGTCAGGATACGTTGTGATTTCATGTTCAACTATTTTTGGATCGATGCCTAGCATTTCCTCATAAGACCAGGCAAAGACGTCGCGGAATTCTTTGAAAATATCCGTGTAAATTTGAATCTCTTCGGGGGAGAAATCCGCTCCGACGAAGACATTCTCCACAACGTCAGGGTTTCATGAGATGTTGATAGGTATAGTTTCAGCGATAGTCGTCATATTGCCCTCAGCATAAATTTCCTATGTAGCTAAGAGGTTAATAGGACACGGTTGATCTCCCGTCATGGTGATAGTGAATTATCCTGCCTCAATTCGGTGTAACTCTGGGAGGAAATATGATTTGTGATGAAGATCTTCCCAATGTTTGTCCGGACTAGTCATCGTTTCGATTACTGCTTCGTTAGAAGGCAAGACTAAGTCTAATGCATTGGTGCTGGCAAGAGAACCCTGAGCCTAGACAGGCTCTAGAGGTGGATCCAACTCTTGTGCGGGAGTCGGATCAGGAGTAGCTGAAGCTTTCTGGACTAAAGAGTACACTACTTTAGTAGCCGACAAGGGCATGGACATGTCGAAGTTCCCTGTCTCATCCATCGTAGCTAATGGGGAAGGAAGAATCCATGGATCCTGAAAGTAAGTCATGTGGAACGACGAAACATGAAAAATATCAGCCTTGTGGTGATTTGATATAAACTTGACATCGTTATGAGGAGGTGGGTAATCGAAAGTACCCATCAAAGATGGGCACAAACCAACTCCTACGTTAACGACACCGGCTTGAGGATTATCTATCATGGGAACCGTGGATGCCCCCAAAGCTGGGTTTGGTCTAGAGAAGGACAATTGATCAATGGTCACTATCCGACCCTCGTGTGGAAACAACAAGACTCGGAAAAATGTAGCAACCACCACTTGCATAGCATAAGTCCAACTATGACCTAACAAGAGATTATAGTCGAGGGGGGCATCGACTACCTCTACCTCGACACACACAGTCTTCCCTCCTAACTGCACAAGGAAAGAAGGAATGATTCCATGTGGTCGGAAAGAACGACCGTCAAACGCAGTGAGGAGAGTGGGTGATGGAGTGTTTCAGGATTAATCCGTAAGTGCGGACACAAACCGATCTCCCTAGATCCACCCAGATCTAGAACAAAACAGGACAGAATAATACTCTTTCCCTAGATTTATACTATTGAATGGACTAGGAGGCAAGGATCATGTGCATACCTTATGAACGCTTCCTTGGGTATCTGTTGTACCAATTTTGCTCCAATGCTCTTGCACCTTCAAGACCATAACAGTACAAACCAATCGAAGTGAAGACAATTCAATATATTCAACAGCTAATCTATACATATGATCAAGGAGTTATGTAATAAAGTGACATTGGCTTTATGGGAAAGAGACATATTACTGTATTAAATTGATAGAAAGTGAAACTTACAACCTGAGCCTTGATGTTGTAGATCTCCTTTCGATGGCTCCTAGCTCTGACACACACACTTGCTCATGCATGAAGAAAATCAACCACTTTTGATAACCTTGCTGGTGTCTCTAGTTGTTGTAGCATCAGTCCTTCATACAATCTCTCATTAATTCTCCAATCAATCTCTTGCTAGTTTGCTTCTAACCTTTTCCATGAGAAATCCCCTCAATATATAGGAGAGGATAGATTAGTTACTTGGATAGGAATGATCCCAAGATATCAGGAAAACCAGTATTTAGATAACCATTCGAATGCCAACTCACCCTTCTAGAAGATTCCCTTGTAGAAGGCTCAAGAACTTATCTTTTTCCTTCATTTAGAAGATGTTCGCACCCTAATAGTTAGGTACAGTGCGAACCCCTCACACTCCAGCTTAATTTAGCCTATGAGAATCACTCATTCTCATAGGCAAATATATATGTAGCCTGCGAACCTCCCTTAAAAGTATGATTTTTGGAAGCAGACAAATGTAACTTTTCCCAGGAAAGTGTTCTTAGTGAAGAGCTTGATTGTCCATCATCATCACATCATCATGATAACCAAAATTGTGGATAACATGGAGACAACTCGGGCTGTCCAATGGCTTTCCAGCATGCTAACGACATAACGCATGTCGAGGTGCCCTCGTCGACCACCGTGCGAAAGATATTGCGTGTAAAAGTTTTCATGGGATGAGCCACTACTATCTGAAACGCTACGTGGTAAGGTAGACAAGGTTTTAAGTCAGTTGTATCTAGCATGATGGTACCTGGGTTACAAGTCTCAGTAGAGCCTAAAGCAGTCAACAAGGCTTTCCTCTGAGCAGGGAAACTTTGGAGGACCTCCAAAGCGGACATTGCACAAGGGGTTTACGATAAATCTTCCACCACAGAGTAATTCTAGGCGGCCCTTGCATTTGGGTTATGAGAAGCTTTCTTAAATGCACCCTTTGGAATGCATGTCATCGTTTCTCCCAATGTATTCTCAATCTGTAGAGGAAGAGATGGGAGTTCATCTTCTTTACCCTTTTTAGATGCACTTGGTTTACTATAGTCATGTTCTCTAGTCGTTATTAAAGCATCACCCCTAACCATATATACGTTCGCAGATGAGGAATTGTTTGGAGGAGGGAAAGTTTCCTGGCTGCCCCCTTTGGCACTTGTAGAGGCTTGAGTTAAATTTTTCCCATGCTGAAAGGGATTAGTAAACATGGCTTGTTGTTGCTGTGTGACAAACTTCTGGGCCTCTGCAAGTCGAGGACATAGATGGGTCGGGTGGTCTTCCACACACAAGTTGCACGGATACCTTGCCTTCCGCTTTTCCATGGTGCCCTCGCCAACATTATCAGTGGGTTTTTTCTCCCCCTTACCCTTATTTCATTGTTTTTTCTTCCCTTCAGGCTGTTGGTTGGCCTTTGGGCTAGTCGTCTGCACAGAGTGTACTTTCGACGTTTGGGTAGGAGGAGCAGCCAAAGCAGGAGTCTGGCTGGCTGCTGATTGTTGTATAGATAATTGTTGCAATTGTTTTTTCAATTGCTCAGCGGGCTTGGTTTGGGCTGAACCAATAATACCATCGGCATGTGGTCCGGCTCTCTGTCTATTTTTATCCAGTATTGATCATGGTGCATCCGGCAGGATGTTGTATAATAAACCAGACTGAGAATAGATAAGCTCCAACTGTTGAGCCCTCATGATGGCATCTTCTTCGGAGAAAACCCCAGAAGTTGCGACGTCTTTGGATAATTGTGGGACTAAAGAATTGAGGAACCACTCTAGCAGGAATGATGGTGGGACTGGTACTTTGATTAGACTCTTTCGGCGTCTCCACTCTCGGATATGATCAGAGATATGGTCTTTTGTCGTCTGTTCGAAATTGGCTAGAAAATCTATGTCGACGTCGTATCTCACAAGTAACTGGAAATGGTTAAGGAAGGCCATCTCTAGTTCGCCAAAAGAAGAGTATCGTGAGCGATCAATCTCTATGTACCATTTCACGGCACTCCCGATAAGAGTGCATTGAAACAATCGCAACTGGACGGAGTCATCTTTCAATGAGTTAGATGAACACCAAAGATGGAAAGTAGTCACGTGATCACCTGGATCTTCGTTAGGCTTGGCCTCGAACTTTGGAATGTCTGAAGGCAACTTCGTTGGCATAGGAGGCCAACGCGGATCGTGACAGATAGGATCATTTAAAAACCGTGTCAAATCTAGTAAGTGTAACGTTGCCAGGAATGGTAGTTTGGGTTGCTGCTGATAGCCTGGGAAAAAGGGTCCTGGAGTTTAACTGGCACCAGGTTGCCAAGAAAATTTTGGCTGCTGGCCCRGATTCTGGTAGAAACCATGGCCCTGACCAGCGTAAGGATTTTGCATCTATGGATACATCATTGGTTGATTTCCCATGAAGGACATAGGATGTTGGGCATTCATCATGTTTGATGGACTTTGGGAAGGATTACCCCATGTCGGTCCTGATGGGAGCAGCATAGAAGTTTGTCCGGGGTTCCATTGACTGTGGAAAGAATTACCCCAGAACGACATTCCAGAGGAAGGAACGGATCCTTGTCCTGAGTTCCAAGGTCCTAGTATATGTGTCCCCAACGCAGGAATAGTACCCTGCGCTGGAGTAGACTGTCCAAAAATGGGAGTGCCCCCATATGGGAAAGCAGTGGATGCGAAAGTGTTGTTACCAAACGTCCCGTTCCAAACAAACGGTGATGAACCTACCGGCAGAGTTTGCACACGTGTTCCTTGACTCCCGGCTCCAAATGAACTCGTGTGTGCAGGCTGCCCGGTGGACTGCTGATGCAAACCACTAAGCGAAGGGGATGAAGGAGAGATATGACCTCAAGTGTAAGGAAAAGCATTAAAAGGAACAGGAATTCCCCCAAGTTGACCTTGCAGAGGAGCGTTAGAGCTCCCTGCCCCCAGACCCAAAGTCTGTAAAGTGGAGTAAGTGAGTGCAGGACTTGTACCCGAACTAGGCATACCGTATGAGAACGGAGGGCCTGTCGCACTAGGTGTGAAAGGAGGTGTGGCCGCCGCGATAGATGGGGACATTCCACTGTGCGACATAGTGGCTCGGACCGACGACGTCAAGTTAGGAGATGCTTCTCCTGTGGTGACAATGGTAAATGGGAATGGAAGAATTTCCAAAGGAAGTAATAATGTTTATTTCCATAGCTATGTGAGGCACTGACAGGCGTTCGTAAAATAGGATTGGTACACTGACTGATGTCCAAGTATCAGTGGTTGGGGTTTCAACCGAGCCAATATTGACGGTTGATTCCTCTGGGAGTCATTCGGGCTCAATGGTTTGTAACCCGGTTGCTTCGAAAGACCCTTGTTGGTCTAGCTTCTGCCTCAATGGTGGCGGGGGTGGCTCCAGTATAACCAGCGGCAGGCCCTGAAGCCTTCGTGATCGGCAGAGCTCGGGATCCTCCACTGTGTGATAAGATCCAAGACATGCTAAGGTATTCTACACGTGCAAACAGTAACACGCACTAAAAAAGGAAGCCCCTAAGAGATAAATCAAGCAAACACTAAACTAGTTGGAAGAACAGTTACAACAACCAACACTAGAGCAACTTACCGGTGCAAGTGCAACTCGAAAATGGAAGCACCCTCCGAGTATACTCTGCAAAGTGTGGCCCAATGTCTATCCTAGGTACTGCGGTATACCCCCGTAGTCACCTGTGTATGTCCCTAAAAAGATTGGCAACTAGTTTGCCAGCACGCGAACAGTCACCAGGCGGGTACAGTCGATAGTCAGGTAGACCACAATGAGCAGGGTATCAATCCCGAAACCTGTCAAGGGTATCGAGAGAAAATGGTCCGGAAGACAATTGAGGACCTCGAATGGATTTGAGACCCACGAAGCCCCATGGAAAATGCAAACGACGGAATCCCTTAACAAATCCTCGATATGTGTTCTCCACTATGCTTGGTCCGTCTTTGGAGGGGTTATCTCCGCTACCTTTCCTTACGTGACCTCGTGTTTAGCGCCTGTGTTAGAGGGGGGTCCCGGATAACTTTCACATAACTGGACTTCTACACTCCCTATCACACACTCCAATGTTTGAGTTTGAGTGGCCTTGGAGAGTTTTCTCTCCAACCTAATCCAAGGCCCTACTCCTGAACTAGTGTATGAACCCTACAAACAAAAAGGTCTAATAGATTTTAAATTAGCGTTGTTTTTATGGGATTTTTTATGTCACAAGGTATGAAGGTGAAACTGATTATGTGTAAAGAATCGAAGAAAAATGAATAAGAAATGCTGGAAACAAAAACTTTTACAAAAATGCAAAAATCAGCAACTTTTCAACAAGAAAAACTTCTTTTTTTTTTTTTTTTTTTTCTAAGATTTCATGCAGCAAACATAAAGGAATTTTGCTCAATCTACGAGCTACTTATGCTCTAAATGCACTGCAAAAACTTATGAACAAAAAGACTTCTTCCTAGCTATTGATGCAGCAACACAATCTTCAAACAAAGAAGCAAATGAAAAAGAGATAAAAAAAAATTATTTAAGTGTTAAATGAAGCAGCAAAGGGAAAATGCCGACAAGCACAAAACCAAGAAAACAAAATAAAATTATGGCTTAAAGCGCAGATCGCAAAGAACCAGAGCAAAGACGCACAATGGCAATCAAGAAAGCACCGACTCTTACGCTTGTCTAAAAACCATAAAACAAAATCTTTCTTTTTTATCTTTTCTATCAACAATCAACTAAGAAAAAACAGGCTAAGGGTAAGAGGCCCTAACCTACTGACTGTGCAACCCTAGACTCAAACCCCTGAGAGGAAAACTTCTCACCATAGGAGGGGATGACTACCCCACCCTGATTGAAAAGCAACCACTCAAGCCCGCTACTGTCACTAAAACAGCACGCGTGCAAATGCGTGTTGAGCTATAACAGAGCACGGGTACCCACGGGCTGCACTTGCACAGGCCGCATATATGTATAAACTCCAAGACAAAACTAAACACAGGAAGCCCAGACTTGGAAGAGGCCTCTAGTATTGAAAACTAGGGTCTCTTGAAGGCTTGGATGTTTCTTCTTTAATCAGAAAAGAAAAATAATTGCAAAGAATAACCAAACGCAATAAAGAAAACTAAGACAAGACTGTGAACCAGCAAGACTCGGACAGGATCCAAAAATCCCCCTGAGAATGTATAATTCTGACAGGGAAGAGGGGACTGCCTCTTAAGCTCTCTGACTCCTACACACTACTGAAACCTCTACAACGAGCGTTCAAACGCGGGTTGTAAGAGGTTAGGGCACGGGTTACACGCGTGCAGGCCTTCTGCAGGCCGCGTGTACCTCTGTCTGTCCCAATAATTACCGTCAAGCAATAGTCAAGGAAAAACTGGTATAAAGAACCAGGTTCCCTGCTAGCTTTGGCCTAACAGAAAACAGACATGCAAATAAACAGAAAATCCACTCCTTTAAACTACCCAAAAACCTCAACTAAATCTGGAACACCCTAAGGAGTAAATCCCCAGTGGAGTTGCCAATTCTATTGTTGGGAAATAATACCCTACGGACCAGCAAGATAGGGTGAGACTTTCATGCAGATCATGAACTTAAAGAAATCACTTTTAACCTATCACCCCAAAACTTAAAACCCTTTTTCACATACAAGCATGGAAAATACCTACTAACCTTTTTACTGATGTTTGGTGTAGATCCTCCGTTGCGCTTTATCCGCTTGCTTGCGCTACTCCTTCCAAAGACAATCCTGCAATCAAGACAAAACACTACGTATGCATGTTATTCTTCTACTTGAGGGTTAGAGATTAATCATAAATCAAATAAATCATATATAACTCATGCATTGGGACGGGAAAAGTATTCTTTATTATTTTCAAGATGAATCAACTTACAATCAATGTTGAGACCGGCCACCATTCCTTGATCCTGATCCTGGGCTCCTCCTCTTCTTTGTCCTCCAACTGCTTTTCTTTAATTCTCCTTAATCTTGAGGAAAGGATAAAGGGTTGGGACAAATGGATTCGGCAATTGGGCAGAGTTTCTTTGCTATAATTTTCCTCCTCCAAATAGTACCCCTACCCCTTCTTTTATAGGCTAGAAGGAGCTAGGGTTTTGGACGAACTCTCGGCCATGCATGGCTAGGAGTTTCAGTTAACTAACCCATAGCTTTTTGTCTTGTCGGCAACTTTCCTATTTTTGTGCTTTGTTAGGTAAATGCAGGTTGTAGTAGGCCTGCCAGCATTCCAATGCATGCAGTAGTAGGCCTGCCAGCGTTCCAATGCGTTCAATAGTGGGTTAGGGTGCGTGTACCTTCACCCAAGAGGATTTTCAAAGAGGTTTTTCAGCAGATGTTTTGGCAATGAAGGGATATGAGTTGGCCTGATGCCAGGTAATCATGTGTGGTGCAATTTAGGGTTATAACAGGGGGAAACCACAAAAATTGCAAATTCCTCTATGGCCCTTTTCTCAGAGTAAGTATCCCACCAGTCCTTAACATGGGGGATGGCCTTTAGGAGTGAAAAATTAATCTTTTCCATGTCGGAAAAATTGTGGACCGAAAAATACCCTTTGAGCATACTCATCCATTTATCTACAGCATCTGCATCTATCTATCCTTCAAATATGGAATATCAAAATTTACTTGTACCTTGAAGGGGCTTGCATGGCCGCTTGATGAAGATGTGTCTTTTGTGGGCAGTCGTTGAAGGATCTGTGCAAAGTTGTCCATCATTTCATTCCTTTGTCGCACAAGGGATTCCTAGAGCAATGTTTTAAAAGGATCTCCTACTCCATCATATTTCTTCTCATCCCCCACGGGTTGTTGTCAGACTCGGTGTCGTCAATCTTGCAAAGGCTCCACCATTTCGAGTCCCAACTTCTTGTACATGGATCTTGTCGGGGACATGCACGAAGAAAAATAAATGAAGAGAAGAATGCTCTGACACCACTGATCCAGATTTATGAGTAGAACGAAAAGAATAAGAGACTAAATAATATAACACAGAGATACTGATAAAAACAATATATATTTAGTGAACAATAACTTTTATTGAATAAATAAAATAGGTTGAAACTGTAAAACTGCAGAACTAAAAAAAACTTGCTCGAATGGTGGTAGCTATCTTTGAGAAGAGAGGTGGATGCTACGTTCATATGTCTGATAAGAATGATTACAATGAGGCTCCAAAGGACTTTTTAACATTACTGATGGATGTCAAAACCCTAGACATCCAAAAACCTAACCCTAGGAGATGAAACACCAAAAGTTATGTGGGCCCCGATGGGTAAGTTGGTACCTCCACTTCTCGAGGTCGTAAATTTTGCATACGAACTAAGTTTTAGGCACGTGATAGCCCATTGGAAAGGTATTTTCAAGAAATACACATTATGTTGTCAAAATCTAACTTCTTCTACAGTTTTACTATGGCAAGCCAAAAAACCATTGTTTAGGGCCCCAAAACGTACCTAGAAGTACAGAAAGATGTACTGACATGAAAAAATCCAAAATAAGCTAGTTGAATTAGGTGTTCATCCACCAATATCCACCTAGAAGCTATCTAGGGATTCAAACATCCCCGAAAGTGTAGAACCCACAATTACAAAGAATTACATAAGAACGTGTTGAACTAAAAATTGTTAAGAGGGGCCAGTTGGAATAGGTGGGTGGCCACTAATATCCACCTAGATCACCACTTCAATCCTCCACAAAGGAAATCTCATAAGTAGTAGGAGTCAATGAGATTCTCCATCTCAATATAGGAAGATCTTGGGGGTTGAACACAAGACGTTCATAATTTCAAGGACAAAGGGATGCAGACTCAATATGAGGTGAAATTTCTCCAGAGTGTCTTTTCTCTCAATGATGAATAATTTTAAGGCTTGTATATGGCTCAATTTATAGCCTTCAAATTGAATTGAAGGGTCGATTCGGAGTGTTTCCATTATATGGAAGGTCAACAATCATGGATCTCGTAGCATGGCATGGAAACCTGACATATTTTTAATTTTTTATCACAAAACCTGATGTACACACGTTTTAATGGAGCAACCTGAGTATACGTGAGTTGTCTAACTGTGGCTCACGTATATGGACAAAAATTTGTATTTTTTACTCTGGAGTGATAAAAATGGAGGATTTGAGTCTGCAGAGGGAAATGGAAGGCCATCAAAGAAATATGCATGGAGTGGATAAATTTTCTATAATAGATGCCCCCTAATGTGTGAGGTCAGAGAAGTATCTGTGATGGTTAAGATACATTATAATTCCCTAAAGTGGATTAATGAAGACTCAGTTGGAAGCACTATTTACTCATGATCATATATAATGTCCAAATGCTAGGCTTTGAATATGGCCTCTTCCTCAGATGTCACTCCAGATGTAGAAACATCCTTCAAAATGTAAGGCAATAAATACTTTAGGAACCATTCCAACAGAAAATTGGGAGGAATGTAAGCTTTAATCAACCTCTTCCATCTAGGACACTCTTGGATATGATCAGAGATGTGGGTGGATTTATCTTGATGAAAATACAATAAAATTTCTATGTCGTCATCATAATGAACCAACAATTAGAAGTTGTTGAGAAAAAACAAGACCATCTAATTGAATTTATGTAGGTTCCCCCAAGTAGATCGATGTACCACTTCACGGAAACCCCCATAAGGGTGCATTGAAATAGCCTCAAATGAATAGAATCATCATTAAGGGAGTTAGACAAGCACCATAGGTGAAAGGCAGTCACATGATCACCTAGGTACTCACCATTATTTCCCTCAAAATTTTGAATGTCAGAGGGAATCTGGTAGGGATGGTAGCCATGATGGACCATGATGCATAGGGTCATTCATCAATTTTGACAAGTCTGGAAAATTCAACGTGGCCAAAAAAGAGGATTGGGGTTGTGGCATATGAGCCCATGCTCCTGGGAAAGACTAGTTTTGAGAGATAACAAGCCAAGCAAGGTTCTGGTATACACCATGGCCATGTCTGTTAGGATAGTATCCTCCTCCCAACTGATTCATAAAGGTTTGTAAGAGAATCATTATCGAGGAACTAAGTCCCTCTAGTTGGGAATTCACCAATTCAATCCTCCACAAAATAAATCTCACAAGTAGCATGAGTAAATGAGGTTCTCCATCTCAAGATAGGAAGAGCTTGGGGGCTGAAAAAAAGAAGTTCAAAATTTCAAGGACAAAGGGATGCAAACTCAATATGAGGTGAAATTTCTCCAAAGTATATTTGCTCTCAATGATGAATAATTTTAAGGCTCGATTTATAGCCTTCAAATGGAATTGAAGGGTCAAGTCGGAGCGTTTCCAATATATGGAAGGTTAAGGATCATGGATCTCGTGACATGGCTTGGACACCCGACATATATTTTTATTTTTGAGTGAAAAAACCAATTTACAAGGATTGTAATGGAGCAACCTGCATATACACAATTTTTCTAACTATGGCTCACGTATATGAAAAAAAAATGTATTTTTTATTATGGAGTGAGAAAAATGGGGGATTTGAGTATGTAGAGGGAAATGGAAGGTCATTAAAGCAGGATGCATGGAGTGTGGAAAATTTTTCTATAAAAAACAACAAGAAAAGTTGGGATATCAAGATAAAGTATGCTCTATGGGATGAAAAAATAACTAAGAAAAACTCCACTCGAAAGAGCCCATTTAATCTATTCTATGGGATTGATGTAACATTTCTAGCTCATTTGACTCATCCATATGAAATTCTCTAAAATATGGTGTTATGTGACTCATCCATTTCATTGCATGCATGGATTTACTTTTATCTCAAGGAATGGACAAGGAACTTGTGTCTTTTCCCTCCCTTGCATTTAATATCCATTTGGTGATAAAATTTTAGGTTTACAAGTTTATGGAGATTTTGGAGATCTCATCCACTCTTAATATGAGAACATGTCCTTGAGTTGGAGTTGGCTATTACACCATAGATTCTTTGTAGTGTACCCTATATTTTTTCAAGAGATGTGACCACTCTAGTGATACCAAAGTGTGATGATTTATTTGTATGTGGCCATGATGATATGATTGTTGCACAAATGTTGATTAGTCAGTTTCCCAGATCCCCTTAGGTGAACGACCATGGCATGTCCTTTTAGTCCCCATTCTCAGGTTGCTTCATTTTATTTCTCTAGTTGACTATCCCTTGGTGGTGGTAACTTCTTCCATATTAGGAATTTATGTCATGGATATTTATGCAATCATATGGAGTTGGATATACTAGGATACATGATTTATGAGGCCTTAACTACTTGCTTATTATTTTTTCTATGTAAAAGGTGATTGTGCTTCATAAGGGTTTTCACACCCATGGTTTAGCACACCTATTTCACCCCACATGGATTTTCTCTCTTATTGTATGTACCACACTTTAGTTATGAGCCCTTGGATATGATTCTACACATGATTGTCCAATTTCACGTTTCTCAAGATGGTCTCATGGATTTTGAGGCATATCACATTTTTTTAGTCATTGGTCATACTCTCCAAGGAATAGATGGGTTATTTGCATCCACATGGACACCCTCTACACATTCCATGTGGAAGATGCTAGAGTTCCCACATCCTTTGGCACCTTTTGGAAATGTTTTTACTTACTAACAATGGCCAACCCTAACATGCATCACTTCATCATAGAATTGGGGTTTTAATTTAGTTGACTTAATTATGTGGAGGTTTCTTAAGTGACTTTTCACCTTGAATACATGACATGGCACTCACTCATGATGCTATGCATGGATTTTGACCACTTTTTGAGGATTTGATAGACTAAAGGAAACTTTTGTCCACCTTTAGAGGCCTTGATCCAGGTGGATATCGGTGGCCACCCACCTATTCCAATTGGATCATCTTGGTAGTTTCTCAGTTTGGAAATTTTTTTCCTAGATTTCAGGTCCTGAACTTTCAGGGTTGTTTTGAGGCCCTAAACAATGTGTTGGTCCCCTGTTTTGACCATGATATTTGCCCATACTACTTACCATTGACCTCCAACTATATGCCAGTATCACCCTTTTTGACCTCCTTTTGCTATAACCAACAGCCCTTTCCCACTCAAAGGGGTCACCTAAGGTATCTTTGAAATTCAAGTTATTATTATGAATTTTTAATACTTTAATCTGATAAATGAGCTAATATCACTTGGGTAGGTACCAATGCTATTTTTGGCGCAGGATTCCGGTACCAGGTACCAACTCACACCGTAGCGGTACCAGTGGAGCAGTT
>ML798339.1:635858-653828 GCA_009831015.1 Picea engelmannii | reverse complement strand
TTTTTCTGTAGATAGCACTAGATTGGTTTTGAATACACAGAATGAACGCAGTTCAGACAGTACTCTGTGTGTCATGACTGAAATGATAATGTTGATGGTAGATGGTTAAACACAGAGTCAGAATGATTTTGTAGAATTGTGCTTTTTAACAGAAATAGCAATCTGAGCCTTTTGAGTACTAGACTGTTTTGCTTCTGTTTATGATTCCATAGGAAATGCTCAGTTTTGAGTTAGTCATCAGAATTCAAATTCTTAGAATAGGTGTGTGCTTTATTTTTAGGATAGCATTCGAATAAAAGACTAGATGCTTGCCTGCACATACTGTGTATCAGCTCGAAGTATACCAACCCTGGTTTGACAATTTAGTGATTCAGGACACTTAAAAGCTACAATTTAGCAGCCTGACACAATGTTTTTAGGGTTCTCCACATTCAAACTATAATCAAAGTTGTATTTTGACAACATAATGTGTATTTCTCAGATAGACCTTAAAACGGAGATCCTATGCAAAAGTTACAACCCCTAGAAGTTGATGTACCAACTTACCCCAATGAGGCCCACGTGAATTTTGGTGCTTCATTTCCTAGGGTTAGGTTTTTGGTTGTATAGGATTTTGGCATTCATTTTTATTGTAAAAATTATTTTAGAGCCTCATTGTACTAATCTTCTTGCAAATGAGTGTAGACGTCACATCTCTTCTCATAGATAAGTTGCCACCATTCTATCAAGAATGTTTCAATATGCATTTTACATTTTCAACATATTTTTTATTGAATAGAAGTTAAGTTTTATTATATCTTTGTTATTATTCATTGTGTCTTTGTGTTAATATTATAAATATGTGTTTTCATTTTGTTCTTCTCATAAATCTGGATCAGTGGTATCAGAGCGGTCTTCTCCTTCTCATTTTTAGTTCAAGTCCCCAACGAGGTCAAAGTATAGAAAATTGGGTCTCGAGCTTGTTTCTATTGAGGACAACTTCTCTCACATGCCTAAGAAACCTTCCATGGAGGGTGAGAATAAATATGATGGGATGGGAGATCCTTTAAAAATGTTACTCGAGGAATCCCTCGAGCGACAAAGGAATGAGTTGATGGATAGATTTTCATAAATCCTTCGATGAATGTCGACAAGTGATGCATATACCTCAAGCCTAGGCTCCTCCCCCTTCAAGGTAGAAATCAATTTTTATATTCTTATATTTGAAGGTTAAATAGATGTGGATATCATAGATAAATGGTTAAACCTTCTAGAAGGGTATTTTTATGTCCACAACATTTTTTATAGAGAAAATATTGCATTTGTTCTCCTCAAGGCCATCCCCAATGTCAAATATTGGTGGGAGACTTTATGTGAGAAAAATGAAATAGAGGGATCCACATTATTTGCAGTTGCACCCACTTGGGGTTCCTTCAGGGATGTTATTAAGGACCTGTTAAGAACCAAATATCAATATAGCATAGAAAAACCTCAGAATAAGTACTCAACRCCTTGAAAAAGAGAGAAATTTAGATAATAAGCCTCTTCGAGGGGGCAACCTCCTTATGCCCACATAAATGTACAATTACAAGATGATTCAAAATCAAAATGTCTCCTTGGTATATATAGGAGACTAGGAGGTATAATTACAACTAATGGAATAAAGATGACATAAATAAAATAACATTACTAATGTAATATGCCCCAATTAAGGGGTAATAAGCCACTATTTAGGGCTTAACATGCCCCTCCCCTTGAGGCAACTGTTGTCTGCAACGCTTGAGTAAATATGGATGCTTCTGTATAAAAGACTCATCTTCCCAAGTGGAATCTCCAGCCGATAGTTTCCTCCATTTAATGAGATACTCTAAAATGGATCTATTCCTCAGCTAGCGAATTCTTGTGTCAGTGATGGATTTAGGATCCAATATGACTTTTCCTTCCTCGTCAAGTTCTGGAAATATAGTTTGAACTAGGATCTTGTCACCTATAACCTTATTTAAGCATGAAACATGGAAAAGTGGGTGTACTCATGAAGATGCAGGCAACTCCAATTTGTATGCCATAGTACCAATCTTTTGCAACACCTTATAAGGGCCATAGTACTTTGGTGATAATTTATTATCCTTATTGGCCTGCTTGAGGGACATATGTTTGTATGGTTGTAGTCTTAAAAACACCCAATATCCTACGTCAAAACTTCTTTCACTACGGTGTTGATCTGCTTGTTGTTTCATGCAATTTTGTGCCATGGATAGGTTGTCCTTTAATATTTGGAGAACTTGTTGTTGATGCTCGATTTGATCTTCCACTGCTTGAAC
The DNA here is from genome assembly GCA_009831015.1 of Picea engelmannii. NCBI lineage: Eukaryota > Viridiplantae > Streptophyta > Pinopsida > Pinales > Pinaceae > Picea > Picea engelmannii. The sequence continues at coordinate 651,528 of ML798339.1, read as the reverse complement.
CTTAGATTTTTATTTTAGAGAAGAAGTGATGGAAGGAGGGTGGTATCCATAGAGTGTTATAAATGGTGTCATTTTTGTTGCAGTATGAAAGGAAGTGTTATACCACCATTCTGCCAAGGGTAACCATTTGAACCATTGTGTTTGTTTATCAGAGACAAAGCAACGAAGGTAGCCTTCCAGACATTTTCTCACTATCTTGGTTCGTCCATCAGATTGAGGATGATAGGATGAGTTATGAGCCAATTGAGTATCCAAACAAGAAAATAATTATGTCCAAAAATCTCCAGTGAAGATGGGATCTCTGTCACTTACAATAATCTTTGGGCTGCGATGTAGCTTTTGAACTGTCTCCATGAATGTGGTGTCAACTGTACTGGCTTTGAAGGGATGAGAGAGTGAAAAGTGTGAGTACTTGTTCAGTCTATCAACAATCACCATGATGACACTCTTTCCTTCAGACTTTGGTAACCCTGTGATGAAATCCATGGAAACCTCCTCCCAACACTAACTTGGGATGGCTAATGGTTGTAAAATACTTGGGGTCTTAATTGTTTCCACCTTATTTTTTTGGCAAACCAAACATTCTTCCACAAACCTTTGAACATCAGTTTCAAGGCCATCCCAAAAAAAATCCTTCTTGACCCTATGGTAGGTTTTCAAAAATCCTGAGTGCCCTCCTACTGGAGAGGTGTGCAATTCCAATAGTACCTTTTGTTTGAGTTGGGATTTATTCAATAAATATAAGTGATCTTTGTACCATAGTGAATCATTTTTCCATGTAAATTTATCCGATGCACCGGAATCCTGCTGCAACCTTTGAATGAGAGTCCACACTTTTTCTTCATTTTTCCATTCATCCCATGCTTCTATTATCCAATCAGGCTGGATGATCAAGATAGCACAGAGAAAGGCCTCATCATATTCATCCTTTCTTGAGAGTGCATCTGCCACAACATTTTTCTTCCCTTTTTTATAGATGATTTCAAAATCATAACCCAATATCTTGGTTTCCCATTTTTGTTGTTCTTCTAAAGATTGGCTTTGTTCCAAGAAGTATTTAAGACTATCATGATATGTTTTGACCTTAAAGTGCCTACCTATTAGGTAAGGACGTCATTTCTTCAATGCATGTAGTATTTCCATCAATTCCTTCTCATAAATGGGTTTGTGTAAGTCCTTTCCCTTGAGTGGTCGACTTTCAAAATCCATGGGCCTTCCTTTTTGCATTAGGATAACACCAATTCCATTTCCCGAGGCATCTCATTCCACAATAAAGGTTTTTGTGAAGTCTGGAGTAGTCAAGACAGGAGCTTTGCACATCACCTCTTTAAGTTGTTCAAAAGTTTTAGTTGCCTCTGGAGTCCATGAAAATGCATCCTTCTTAGTTAGTGTCGTTAAAGGTGTTGCTATTCTTCCATAGTGCCGAACACACTTGCGGTAGTAACTTGTCAAACGCAAAAATCCTCTAAGATTCTTCAATGTTTTGGGAATCGTCCAGTCCATCATGGCCTTAATCTTGTTAGGGTCTACCTTGACACCTTCATGAGATACAATATGACCCAAATACTCTACCTCCTTCACTCCAAAGAAACATTTGGATAGTTTGGCATATCATTGTTTCTCCTTTAGTAGTTGTAACACCTTGTCAACATGTCGCACATGATCCTCCCAAGACTTTATATAGATTAGTATATCATCAAAAAATACTAACACAAATTTTCGAAGGAAGGGATTGAAAATGGAATACATCAACCCTTGGAATGTGGAAGGTGCATTTGTAAGGCCAAAAGTCATGACCAAAAATTCATAATGGCCTTCATGAGTTCAGAATGTTGTTTTTGGGATATCTTCTTCCTTCATTCTAATCCAGTGATGCCTTGAACGAAGATCCAACTTTGTGAAATAGATTGCTCCATGTAGTTCATATAACAATTCATCAATGACGGGAATAGGAAAATTATCTTTAATAGTGATCTTGTTGAGATATCGATAATCTGGACACATACGCCATTATCCCTCTTTCTTGAATACCATTACCACCAGTGCAGAGTAAGAACTTTGGCTAGGTCTAATATTGCCAGCCTCTAACATTTCTGCAACCATGCACTCAATTTCACTCTTCTGAGCATAAGGGTATCTGTATGGCCTAATGTTAGGAGGGACACTCCCAGGAATTAGGTGAATATCATGATCATGATTTCACATGGGTGGAAGACCTTCGGGAATATCTTCAAATACTTTTGAATGCTTATCAATGATCCCTTGGAGATCTAGAGGAATAGATTTCTTGGATGTTTGAACATCTAGTGAGCATAGTTGTGCAATAACACCTTGATGCCCCTTTTTCAATAATTTTTTCATGACATTAGAGCTTATCACCTTACCTGGTTTCCCTGTGATACCTCTTAACTCAATTTATTTTCCTTCCAATGAAAATTTCATGAAAAGTTCTTAAAAATTAAAAGCCATTGTTCCTAATGATTGTAACCATTGGATTCCTAGTACAACATCAGCACCACCCATGGATATAGCAATCATTGGACTATTCATTACATATTCCCCCATAGTAAGATTGATATTATTGCATTTTTCTGAGCAATTGATAGTTTCTCCATCTGCAATCATTACTTGAAACTTGGGCGCTAGATATACAAAGCAATTGAGATCTTTGGCTAATTTATAGCGAATGAAATTATGAGTACTGCCATAATCAATTAGGACTATTACCTTTTTCTTTTTGATATATCCTTCAATCTTGAGGGTTTGAGGAGTGCTAATTCCATCCAATGCATTACATGATATCGTGGGAGTCAACTCTTCAGATGAAATTTCTTCTACATTTTCATCTTGAGATGGTTCTTATTCTTCTTCTTCTTCCTCTTCACAATCTATGTAGAATAATTTCTTCTCACCACACTTATGTCCTTTATTGTACTTGCTATCACAATTAAATCATAAACCTTTTTCTTTTCTTTCCTCCAATTGTTGAGGTGTCAACCTTGTAGGTTGAGGTGTTTTAAAAGAAGGAGCATTATTCTCTCTATAGTTGTTAGGATTGATCCTTCTAGTAGCCATTACCATATTTTTACTTTCAACATTTCTTGCCACCCTAAATGCATTCTCCAATGATTTGGGTTCCCAAAGGTGAACCTCATGTTGAATGTTATCCTTTAAAGTTCCTATGAATACATCAATCAAGTTCTCATCTAGAATATCTGTTACCTTTATATTCAATCTTTGGAAGTTCTCAATGTGCTCTGTAATTGAACCCTTTTGCTTGAGATTTATCAATTGGCTAAAGAAGGTATTTCTCCTTGTATCCTCATAGTGTGATATCATTTCTTCCGTGAAAATTGTCCAAGTGACGAGTGATTTGCAAGAACAAAGCCATCGATACCATACAAATTGATTGGGTTCTAAATATAAAGAAGCAATTTGTACCTTTTGTGTATGTGGAACATTATGTAGATCAAATAATTGTTCCATCTGAAGTATCCATGTGATTGGGTCCTTGCCATCAAACTTCCTCATATCAATCTTCGGAATGTGGTTGGTCTTCAACCCAAAGTTGGAGTTTCTCCATTCTTGATTCATCTTCCTTGTGTCCTCATCATGAATTTCATGGGACACATTTTCAGTTTTTGGTGTCCTCTCTATTAGGAAATTTTGCATTCCTTCCATGATCTCCCTTTTTAAACCATCCATCTTAGTATCCATTATTGTCTCAAATTTAGCTTCAGTTGAATCCATCATCCCTTGTAGTTCACCTTTTGTCACTGTCTTCTTTTGTAATTCATTTATGTCCCTATGAATTTCTTCACCTTCATCAAGAATCCAAGTAGGAATTTCTGGAGTCTTATTTGGTGTAGAAGTTCCCTTTTTGGGTGCAATGTTGGCCAAGTATCACTTTTGAACCTTGATTTTGAGGTGGTTCTGCTAGACAATCTTTCTTCTATTGTATCTCCAAATTTTCGGCCCTTATGGGTATGAAAAAATATTTTTTGTAGTTCTCTAATATTTCTTCTCTACAATGCCATAGGTCTGATCAAAATTGGATTTTCAAAGTGGAATTTACGGTAACTTCCCCACAACTTGGTGATTTTCGGCCTCTCTAAGAGATCTCACTTGTATAGCGTGCCTCGCACAAAATAATTGATATAAAATTATGAAACTCGTACCCAAAATACTATAGACTGTCCACTATCCAATGCAACCAGTCTCACTTAATTTGGATACTCTACGAAGAAGTTATGATAGTTTTACCTGGAACACCTTCTTGAGACTAGTCAATAGGACTAGTCAGATACCCTATCTTCCATAGGGTTTATATACAAATGTAAGATGACCCAGAAGCTGAAATTTTTACCACAGATACCTCACTAATTTCTGTGAATATCCTCCAAATTTCAAGATCTTAAATGTTATAGAAAAAAAATTATAGCGAAAATTCCGCAATGACTCAGTTCAGGATGATTCTAGAACCCTATCTTACATAGGCTGTATCTCCGAAAGTATAAGGCCTCAAGAGCTGAAATTTTAACCCAACGTACCTTGATCTGTCTACTAAATATCCACCAAGCCGTTCTTTCTGAAACATTGTAGAAAAAAACATTATAGTGAAAATTCCATGATGTCTCAGATGTAGCAGTGAAACCCCAAGACCTTGAACTCTGATACCATATGTTAAGAACCAAATATCAATATAGCATGGAAAAACCTCAGAATAAGTACTCAATGCCTTGAAAAATAGAGAAATTCATATAATAAGCCTCTTCGAGGGGGAAACCTCCTTATGCCCACATAAATGTACAATTACAAGATGATTCAAAATGAAAATGTCTCCTTGGTATATATAGGAGACTAGGAGGTATAATTACAACTAATGGAATAAATCTGACATAAATAAAATAACATTACTAATGAAATATGCCCCAATTAAGGGGTAATGAGCCACTATTTAGGGCTTAACAGGAACAATACTACCCTATTGGAAGTTATGATGACTTGTATACAAGATGGACCACACTGCAACAAGAAAGAGACCAAACAGTGTCAGTGTTCCCTAGTTGATCCAGGAGGATCTTGGTGGCCACCCACCTTGTCCAACTAGCTAAAAATAGTTTTTTGGCCACTTACTATTTTTACCAGATTTGTGGTTTCTGAACTTTTGGGGCCATTTTGAGGGCCTAGACGATTCATTTTTGTAATCAAGAACCTCAATAATATCCAAAGGCTTTGATTGATCACCCTAAATGGATATCCTCATCAATACCTTTCCAACAAGCTATCGTACACCCTAAATGGAGATCGTATGCAAAACTTACGACCCTGGGAAGTTGATGTACTAACTTACCCCAACGGGGCCCACATGAATTTTGGTGTTTCATTTCCTAGGGTTAGGTTTTTGGATGTCTAGGGTTTTGCATTCATGTTTATTATAAAAATTCTTTTGGAGCCTCATTGTACTCATATTCTTTCAAATGAGCGTAGTCGTCACATCTCTTCTCGTAGATAAGCTACACCATTCTAGCAAGCTTGTTTCAATCTACATTTTACAGTTCAACATATTTCTTATTTAATAGAAGTCCAGTTTTATTATATCTCTATTGTTTTTCACTGTGTCTTTGTGTCAATATTATAAATCTATGTTTTCATTTCGTTATGTTCATAAATCTGGATCAATGGTATCAGAGTGGTCTACTCCTTATTGTTTTTTAGTGCATGTCCCCGACGAGGTCATGGTATAGAGAGTTGGGTATCGAGCTTGTTTCTAGTAAGTAAACATGCTCTCACATGCCCAAGAAACCTTCCATGGCAGGTGAAAAGAAAAATGACCAGACATGAGATCCTTTCAAAATGTTTCTCGAGGAATCCCTCAAGCGACAAAGGAATGAGATGATGGACAGTTTTGCACAAATCCTTCAACGGTTGCCGACAAACAATGCATCTACCTCAAACGGAGGCATCACCACCTTCAAGGTATAGATAAACTTTGATATTCCTATATTTCAAGGTCATATAGACATAGATATTGTAGACAAATGGTTCAATCTGCTAGAAGGGTATTTTTATGTCCATAACTTTTTGAATAGAGAAAAGAGTACTTTTGCGCTCCTCAAAGTCATCCCCCATGTCAAAGATTGTTGGGATACTTTTTGCGAGAAAAAGGAAACGGAAGATCCCTCATTATTTATAGTCAAACTTACCTAGGAATCCTTCGAGGATGCTATTAAGGAACAATACTACCATGTTGGAAGTTATGATGACTTGTATACAAAATGGACCACACCGCGGTAGGAAACAGACCAAGCAGTGCCAGAGTTCAAAAATATCTTCCATACCTTGCGCACCAAGATGGGTATCAAATATTCTGAGCGACATTTGGTGATCAAGTATCACAGTGGACTACATAGATACATCCAGGTATAAATGGATTTTTTGCACATCTTCTCCTTAGGAATGGGCTATCGATATGTCGTCAAAATCAAGCAGAAGCTTGAAAAGAGAGGCGGCAGTTTGGGTCTGGGAACCCCTCACACCAGAAGCAGGGAAAGGGAAGCCCCAACCTATAGAAAAAAGGACAGAGAAAAGATGGACATCCTTAGGAAAACCAGTTGAAGCCGCAAGAAAAGAAGGACAACCAAAATATGAAGAAAGATACCGAGAAGTGGTGTGACTTCCATAAGAGCCCCTGGAATAACATTGTTGATTGTTTCTCAAAGCAGTCATTGGTGGCAAAGGTGAAATCCTCTTAATCGGATGTGGGTTCTGAATTTGAGTCAAAACTAGAAAAGGGGAGATGGATCATTGACGCAGAACCCATTGCCACCATTGCTACCACCAAGATCCATCCCGGTGAACCTAATGAGCCAGAGGAAGGAGAGTGCCTCTTTCATTCACATATGTGGGTGAAAGGCACTCTGTTTCACTTCATCACTGACAGCGATAGCCATAGGAACCTCATCTCAGCAGAGATCTTCAAGTGGCTATCCCTGTCGACAATGTTGCACCCAAAACCCTACACCATCAAATGGATCCACCAAGGGAGTGATCTTTGTGTCATCCAACAGTATCGTCTATCATACGGTATCAAGCCATTCAAAGATGAGGTATTGTTTGATGTTTCTACCCTTGAAGTTTGTGATGTTCTTTTTGGCCGACCTTATTTGTGTAAATTTCATGTTGTATATGAGCCTAGGCCTCGCAGTGTTATTATTACTTTGAATAGGAAATTGTACAGGATACTTGAGTTAGTCCCACCTAGTACCATTCCCTTGATCTCTGCCAAGAAATGCAGGAATATCATCTCTCAGACTGGGAATTTTTTCTTCTTTGTGATTCACTCTTGGAGTGAGAAAAATATTGTAGCCACATCCACAGTCTCCACGATTGACCTCTCGATGCAACAGAAGAAAGTGGATAAGGTCGTGGAAAAATACAAAGACATTTTCTCCTCACCCACTAGGGTACCTCTGCATTGTTAGGTCAATCATTCCATCAATATAACCCCCGGTGCACCGCTACCCAATGGACCAGTCTATCGTCGCTCTTTATTAAAAAATGAGGAGATACATCATCACATCCAATAAATTCTCCACAAGGGGCACATCTGACCCATCTCATCACCTTGTGGTAGCCTAATCGTGCTTATGTATAAGAAGACCTGGCAAATTTGTATTGATAATTGGGCCCTAAATAAAATCACAGTCAGGAACCGATAATCGATTCCCCGACTCGACAATGTCCTTGATCAATTGAAGGGAGACAAATAATTCAGTAAGATTGATCTGAAGTTTGTCTACCATCAGGTCCCAATAGAGAAGACATATGTATGGAAGACTGCCTTCAATTCAAAAGAAGGTCTTTTTGAATGGCTAGTCACGCCCTTTCATTTGAAAAATTCCCCAACAACTTTCATGAGGTTGATGGAGGATATCTTGCGACCTTTCACCAATTATTTTGTAGTAGTGTACCTGGATGACCTCCTCATCTACAATAAGACTTGGGTGGAACACTTGCAGCACATTCAACAGGTTTTTCACACTCTGTGGCAACACAAGCTATATTCCAACTTGGAAAAATGATCCTTTGGCATGGATAGATTCCACTACCTAGGCTACATTGTTGATGTGCATAGTTTGCATGTGGATCAAGCCAAGATCCAAGTCATCCATGACTAGCCAGCCCCAACCATGCTCACTGAGCTTTGGATCTTCTTAGGCCTTGCAAATTTCTATCGAATGTTTGTGTTGGGATTCCTCCATATTGCATGGGCCCTCATCCAAATAACCAAAGGTGGTGGTAAGGAAACATTTATGTGGGTCATGTCCCAATAGAAATCATTCAATGATATGAAGTAGCGCTTGTGCTCTGCAGCAGTGATTTCATTACCTGACCTACAAAAACCCTTTGATATCAAGGCAGATACTTCAAACTATGTTGTGGGCACAGTCATCACCCAGCACGACAACCATGTTGCCTATCATAGTGAGAAACTATCAGATGTCATCTATAATTACCCTACTTACGACAAATAAATGTACTCCATTGTGCAATTCTTCCACCAATGGAGGAATTACATTCTTGAGAAGGAGATAGTCAGCCACACTGATCATAAGTCATTGCAGTTCATGCAAACACAAGGAAAATTGCAGAATGACCATCATCAGAAGTGGTCCACATATTTGTAGTAGTTCCACCTCAACATCAAGTATAAAACAGGAAGTACCAAATGATTCATTGATTGCCTCAGCGAACCTCCAGTCGCAGAACTCACCACAGTGCTCGATTATTGAAGCCATGATACCTCTATATGGCCCCACCTCTATGAGATAGATCCTGACTTCTCCAACACCTATCATATGTTGGGTGTGTTATCGCACAATCTGTGTTTTCCCAAATCCCAAGGAAAGTGGATGCAATATTGGTGTAACAGGGGGTGACACTGACCTATCACTGTCACCTTAATAGGAAACCCCTTTATGTTTAGGAGTATATAAAAGTTACCCCAGGGGAGACATCCTCAGTGACCTAAAGGGATGATAAGAATAAGGCAAGGATGTAAGAAATCCCCCTTTCACTGTCACTCAAGGAAAAATGTTCTTAAGGTCTTTAAGGGATGAAGCAATGGTGAAATGGAGTGTACCTTCCCAGAACAAGACAACAAAGAGAATATGGCATCTTTCAAGTACAAAAATATGATGTTAGTGCTTCTTAAGACCATGAACCTTCAAAAAATAGGCTAGTTGATATAAAGTTGCAGCAATGTAACAATTTACAACAACAATGAGTATTTTGTAACAGCCACAAGAATTATCCCTTGAAATTGCTTGAAAAAGACAAGGAGTAGCTTTAACTAGGCAGAATGATAAAAAATTGTCACAAACAAATTTGGCAATGTCTAGATAGCATTCAATGTCACTTTTGCAGAGAATTTGTTGCAGTTAGATGGTTGTAGCAATCTTTTGTAACAAAAGAAAATTCTAGTGCTCAAAATTTCAAGGAAACACCATGCAAACTCAACATTTGTCTAGTAGATTGATTGGCAATTGTCACAAGCAATTTCTAAATGAGCTAAGTGCAACTTATGTAGGTGAATGTGGCAATTTTAGCATGAATTAGTATGGTTGTAGAAATGATTTGAAACAACAGTAAGTTAGCTGAGGAATTAGTCTAGTTTAGGGTTAATAAAAGCTTCAAGGAGAAAGGTTTGAGTGTTTTTTTGACCAATCATTCACTACAGTGAGTACACTAGTGCCTTTTAGGGTTTATGGAGTCAACAATAACAGTGGAAAAACTTGGAGAAAAGTAGCAATGATAATACTTTTTCAAAGGAGAAGGGATGGATGGAGGAGGTGTTGGCAATGCAAGGCCTCGAGAATCCAAATCCTAAAGACAAATTTTCTAGAGAGTAAGGAATCTTAGGCCCTAGAGAATATTCCTTCGATAGACTATTAAAATAATGTATGCAATAGTAAATTAGAATGAAACTACTAGAGAGATAGCACTTTAGGGATCTAGTATCACTTCTTAAACAAGGTGTACTTGAGAAATTTAAATAAGTAGAAAACTATAGAGAGAAAAAAGTAACTTATGTTTCTCTCCTAATGTTTAAGCAAGCAATTTCATAATATTTAACATGGAACAAGTAAAATTTACCACAAGCATTCATTAACATAAACAAATTTCATATTTTCTACTTATGTTACCAAGAATAATCAAGCCAAACCTTACTTGAAGATCTTCCACCATGAAAAATAGCCAAGATACACCAAAATATGCCTCTCCAAGAAGTTGTGCACTAGTTATTTCAGCCAATATCCCTTAAAGAGGGCACAAATTTTAGTCCACACTAAGTGTGTGATGAGTGATGATGAAAAATCAAAGTAATTTCTCTCTATTTATACAATACTAATGACCTTAATTAATTTTAGGTCATTAAAAATATGACATTGCCAAATTACATCAAAAATCTAGTTTTTACATAAATAACAGTAATTAACCCCTGAAATCATCTCCAAGGGTGACGTCATGCCCTTCTAGGGTGATGTTGGCCCCTTAGGGTGGAAAGTTGGGCTCCTGGTCTAGAAGTTTTGGCCTCTAAAGGCCCTGGATGATTCTCACACGTGCCAACCAACTCACAACTTCCCTCAATATGAAAGCCCTAGCTTTGGATGATGTCTAGAGTCATAATGATGACATCATAGTCTCTCAAAGGTCAACGTCTAGGTGGAAGAGAAAGATACCCCTGGGTCTAGGAATTCCAGAGTGTCTCCAAGGGAAACACCCTTATTTCTTCCTTGTGCAAGTCTCTGATATCTCCTTGCCCCTGGCTAGGTTACATTATCCATACGTGGGCTTTCAGCCCCATGGAGGTCTGAGATAATCATTCCCCCACATGTACATGTCCATCGGGAAATATCCTGTAGAAACAACAAGTACACCCTCCAGGGGTTCATAAGTCATAGGAATCATAACATGTAAATCACATCCAATAATTAAATTACCAAAACATGTGCATCAAACCCTCCTTTACCGAGACAACTGCTCAAATTCGTTATGCAATTTAACAAGTCAAGTTTGGAGAAGGTATCAAGGTGTCCTATTGGGCTAATCGCCCTTAGGTTTCAGGTGTTTCTAGGTGTCCCATACCTCTTTACCAGTGTTGCATCCTATCACTTTGATAGCAATGGTTGGTGCCAATGCTGCTAGAAAAACATGTCTGGATTTTGAATTACAACTCATAAGCTTCTTCTCATTTGGATTGGTTGGAGCATTATTTGGGATTACATAGCCATTTACAACTGAGTACCAAATGTCTACTCCCAAATCCGTTAGGTAAGTTTTCACTCTATCACTCCAGTATGCATAAGTTCTTCCATCAAATTTTTTAATCCCATTTGAAATGTGCTCATGGTCATCCATCTCTGCTCAGGATTTTCCTTCTAGTGGTTAAACTATTCTAAAGGCAACCTGCTCTGATACCAATTGTTGATACTGAGAGGGGGGTGAAATAGTATCAAGTACAATTTAAAACCTTTTTCAACTTATACTTAAACCATTCAACTATATCCAATGAGAAATGAACAATAATATAAGAGTTACACCAATACACCACAATACACCATGCACAATATATGAGAAATAATCAATAGTTATTGTTCAAGGGAAGTAATGACTTCCAAAGGTAGCTACAACTTCCAAATGTAAAGGGAGGGATAAACCTCCAAGAGGAAGACAAAATCCTCCAATATCAATAAAGAGTTGAACTCTCCATCCTTTCCCCTTCCTTACACCCAAGAATATATGAGAGATAATAAAACTTTACATTAAATCATCATCATCAACCAATCATCACATAGAACCTGATAATGTTTCCTGAGACTTCTTCAATTTCTACAATTCTTCAATTCTTGGAGTACTTTGATCCTGTAGATAATATTACTCAATGTATTCTCTAAAACTCCTCCAATTTTCACTCCTTGAATACTCCCCAAACAGAGGTTATAGGAAGAATGGTAGACTTTATTCAATTCTGGTCTATTCAGGAGAGTGAACTTGCAAAGAATGCCCCACGCTCAATAATTAACATCCGATTACGAAAATCACACAAAAGAAACTATAGTCCATACTCTTTCTAATTAAATTTGTCCCACTTCATTTGGATTCTCGATGAAGAAGTTATGATTGTTTTACCCGGAACACATGTTTATTGACTAGCTTCAGGACTGGTCACAAACCCTATCTTCCACAGAGTGTGTCTCCATAATTATAGAAAATAAAGAGCTGAAATTTTTACCATAGGTACCTTGATATGTCTTCTAAATACCATAGCAATTTAACCATCTGAATCATTCTAGAAAAAAAGTTATAGAAAAAATGGTAAGATGACCTGAAAATAACATACCTTAGAACGCATCACCAAAAGACTTCATCGTCCCTTGAAATACGACCTTCTTTTCTTCTTATTACCTATGAAATTCGAATTGTATCAAATGAATGTATAATGATGTTTATTTATACCATTTATGTCACTTCCTTTTAACATTAGGGCCGACCTAACACTTTCTTATTTTGTAATTTTTTTCTTTAATTATCTTCAGGCCTACATGTACTTCCTTCTTCAATTCACTTTGTCATCTTCAAAAATTCATTTCTCCTCAACCATGAGGATCCACATGACGTTCCATGTACCACCGGAAACAACATGATGTATACTATCCATCCATGGGTTTTGTATCTGCATGTGAATTTTCCTTCATGTCCAAATACCTTCATCAATCTTGCGGTCCAAGACCCATGACTAGCGTTGACATCAATGCCAACAACCAATCTTCCAACAATATCCCCCTTTGTCATTGATGGAAACACTCATTCTCCCCCTATCATCATGATCCCAATTTCTCTCCCCCTTTGACATCGATGGAAAATGGTATGGATTCTCCCCCTGAGTTTAATGGCAAAAGGTAACCTTCTTCTTTGGGGCTGCTCCCCCTAAACATGTGGCACTCAATAATACTTCATCCTTATTTTTTGTCTTTGGGACTTTTTCTTCCTTGGATACTTTTGTGTGGCTTCTGTCTTCTCTCTCTTCTTCATGTCTAGGATGTATATGTTGTTCGGCCTTCTTGTTGCAGTTGCAACCAATCTTCCTGAGTTATTTTCTCTGATTTTACATTTTCAGGAGTCAAATGTAAGAGTGTATCCTTGATCACATATTTTGCTGATAGTGAGGAGATTATGCTTCAAATCTTCAACCAATAGGACTTTTCCTACTTTTACATTTTCACTTCCAAGATTTACAATTCCTTTTCCAAGTATTTTGGTAGATGAGTCATCTCCAAATGCAACATTTCTGCCCTTTTTCTTCAAGATGACAAATTTGCTTTGATCTCCGATCATATGAGATGAGCACCCACTATCTATGAACCATTCATCTTCTTCTTTGCATTCTTTAGCGACTAATGCTATTCGACAATTTTCATTGTGTGGAATTTCTTTCCTTTTCCATGTTGTAGTTGGTATGCAAACATTTGGCAAATGATTATCTTCCTTCATCTCTCTGCAATCTCGTGCTTTGTGACCAAGATTATTGCACTTGTAACATACAATATTTTGATACATTAATGGGTCAAATGGATTATAATTTCTGTTGAAAGGTCTACTAACATTTTCATATCTACTATTTTCACCATTCATGTAGTTTGCATAGTTATTCCTTTCATTGATTCTATAACTGATTTCCTTGTGTCCGAAATTTCCACAATTATAATAATGTCCAGGAAAGAAATTTTCATACTTGGGCGTAAGTGATCTTCTTTGTGGTGTGGTCCATCTGGGTTCACGATCTATTCTTCTATATTTTCCTTCATAATGATTTCTTTCATACCTGATGGGAGAGGATCATCTTGATGTCTCATTCCTTCTGAATTCTAGTTTTCTATCTTGTTGTTCAACTTGTTCTGGAGTTTTGGTTTCATCATTTTCAACTTCCTTCTCTTGTTTTGTTATCTTCAAACTGTGATTGTATCCTAGTCATATCTTGTCGTTTGGAGATCTTTGACTGCTAAGGATCTCATCTAATTTTTTAATTCTTTTTTCGAACTTCTTCAACCTTTTTGTTGTCAATAGTATCTCCCCTTTTGTGTGATCTAGTTCTTCTTTCAATTTCTCATAATATTCTAACCTTCAAGCTATTAATGATCTTTTCAAGCTTGTAATTCTCTTCTTCACAACTACTCAATTCACCTTTTAGTATTATGTTTGTGTTTCTAAGCTTGCTATTTTCAGTTTCAACATGCTTCAACTTTTCAAGATTCTCATCTTCTTGTTCACTCTCTGCATTGTCTTTGTATCCCCAAAAGGAATCAAGGTTGGTTCCTTCATCTGAATCTTCTTCACAAATGATTTCTTCTTCTTTAGAATTCTTATGATCATCATCCTAGGTTTATTGGGTTATGAAGTGAACTTCTCCTCCATCATTATCTTCTTCATCACTCTCATCTGAGGAGATGTCATAATCCTTGGAGTAGAAGCTCTTTTTATTGTTGAGACTTCTCTTTCTATAGTAACAGTTTTAAACAATATGTCCTATTCTACCACAATTAAATAATTTGAGAGGAGACTTACCTTTGTATCTTCCACTTCCTTTCTGGAACCTTCTTACAAAATTTGTTATTTCTTCATCAAGGTCATTATCCTTGTCTTTTGTCTTCTTTACGGATTTAAAGGCTGCTTCATTGTTTGTCTGGTCACTTTCTGTAACTATTCTCATTTCATATGCCATAAGAGTCTCATGTAATTCATCCATTGTCATTTTGGTCAAGTCCCTAGTTTCTTCAATGGCGGAGACCTTAGCATCATACTTCAAGAGAAGTGATCTCAACACTTTTTGTACAACCAATGATCCATCAATATCTTCACCTAATCCTCTGATAGCATTAACAACTTCATCAACTCTAAGAAGATAGGTTGCAATATCTTCCTTTTCATTCATCTTCAAATTTTCAAATTCTGCTTTATGTCATTGAAGCTTGACCTACTTAACTTTTGGATCACCTTTGTAGATATTCGTGAGTTTGTCCCATACCTCTTTAGCAGTGCTGCATCCCATCACTTTGCTAGAAATGGTTGGTGCCAATGCTACTAGAATAACATGTCTGGATTTTGAATTACAACTCATAAGCTTCTTTTCATCTAGATCGGCTGGAGCATTATTTGGGATTACATAGCCATTTACAACTGAGTGCCAAATGTCTACTCCCAAATCTGTTAGGTAAGTTTTCACTCTATCACTCTAGTATGCATAATTTCTTCCATCAAATTTTTGAATCCTATTTGAAATGTGCTCATGGTCATCCATCTCTACTCAAGATTTTCCTTCTAGTGGTTAAACTATTCTGAAGGCAACCTGCTGTGATACCAATTGTTGATACTGAGAGGGGGGTGAATCAGTATCAAGTACAATTTAAAACCTTTTTCAACTTATAATTAAACCATTCAACTATATCCAATGAGAAATGAACAACAGTATAAGAGTTACACTAATACACCACAATACACCATGCACAATATATGAGAAATAATCAATAGTTATTGTTCAAGGGAAGTAATGACTTCCAAAGGTAGCTACAACTTCCAAATGTAAAGGGAGGGATAAAACTCCAAGAGG